>APFE031230585.1:24320-63505 GCA_000404065.3 Pinus taeda
CAAATTTTAGATCTTGTATCACTATATTTTCAAAGATATAATATGAGACATTTAGGGTTTTTGCAGGCTCCCAAATTACATCCTAAACAGGTGACCTTGGGAAAAACATCATAACTTTCTCCCTGAGCATTGAATTGAAATTTCGTAAGAAGTTGTAGAATGACGACGGACTGTAGTTGTCTATGTATTGGTTTTAGGTGCTAAGGTTGAAACAGTGACATGCGGAAGTTCATAAAGTTCAATACACTGAACCAATCTATAATCGGGTCATCGTGTGAGATTTGACATAACGCTTCCTTACAGAATCCAATATTGATCAAAATTTTGGGGTTAGAAAGAGGACTTAGAGGGCTACTGGAGGATGAAATTCAAGAACTTGGAGATCTGAAATTACAGTGTTATAGTCTTTTCAAGATTGAACTCCTAAAATCAAGAAAAGGCAATATGAAGAAGTTTGATGGCAAGGATCCAATAAATTGGATACTACAGATGAAGCAATATTTTGATCTACATGAGGTGAAACTATTACAAAAGGTACATATTGCATTTTCATATTTAGAAACAAATCAATTTTTATGGTATAAAGGGTTGTGTTCTCGTATAGCACTTGTCACTTGGTCAATTTTCATGGAAGAAATGATAGCACATTATGAGGATACAAAGAGTAACACCTTCTTTAGCCAATTGATAAATCTCAAACAAAAGGGTTCAATGGCATAGCATATTGAGGATTTTAAAAAATTGAATATAAGGGTAAATGATATTCCAAATAAGAAAAGGATTGATGTCTTCATAGGGACTTTAAAGGATAACATTCAACATGGGGTTCATCTTTGGGAACCTGATTCATTTGAGAAGGCATTCAGGTTGGCAAGAAAATTTGAAAGTGAAATTATGGAAACAAAGAATCCCACCACTCATGCTTATAATTATGGAAGTGTTTTTTCTCCTAGCGTTCCACAACCTACAATTTTTACACCACAACAATTGGAAGAAAAAAGAGAAAAAGGGCTTTGCTACAATTGCGATAGAAAATACACTAAAGGTCATAAGTGTGCTGAGAAGAAATTATTTTACATAGATTATGAAGAGGAGGAAGAAAAGGATCAAGAAACATAAAAAGATGAGGATATACATCAGGAACCAACCCCAGAGAAAGAAGAAATGAATCCAACCATATCTTGTAAAGAATTGGAAATAATTAGCACTCCTCAAACTCTCAAGATAGAAGGACATATCAAGAAGAAAAAGGTTCAAGAAGTGAAAGATCACAACGACAAAGAAGAAATGAATCCTAACATATCTTGTAATGCATTGGCTGGAATTACCACTCCTAAAACTATCAATATAGAAGGACATATCAAGAAGAAAAATGTTCAAGAAGTGAAATATCATATCGAGCATCAAGAAATGAATCCGACCATATCTTGTAATGCATTGGAAGAAATCACCACTAAAACTCTCAAAATAGAAGGACATATCAAGAAGAAAAAGGTTCATGTAGTGAAAGATCAAATCAAGCATCAACAACAAGTTCTCCAACTTTTAAAGGATAATGCCACTTTGGTACAAATCGAATGAAACAAGAGGCAGATCAACATCTTAGTGAAAGAATTTTTGATGTAGGCGATTGGGTATTTTTACGGCTACATCTCAAGAAAGATGTTGATGAGAAAGAAACATTGGAAATACTACATGCACTTAAGAAATGGGGACCTTACCTAATGGGAAGAAACTTCAAGGTAAAAATGGATCATGATAGTCTGAAATACTTTTTAGAACAAAGGCTATCTTTAGAAGAAAAGGAAAAATGGGTCACAAATATGTTGGGTTATGATTTTGAAATCATCTACAAAAATGGAAAGCCAAATGTTGTTGCAGATGCACTCTCAAGAAGGGATGAGGATGTGGAAGCATTGTTTTGTGTTATTTCTATTATCCAACCACATTGGATAAACGAAGCAAGGGATGAATGTAAGAAGGATGAAGAAGTGTTGCCACTCATTCAAAAGTTGCAGAAGATCCTAGTTCAAACAATATTGCCAGAACTTGACGAGGAAGGAAATATCATATTGGAACCTGGAGAAATCACAGAAACAAGAACCAAACAACTACAAAATCGTTCAATTTAAGAGTATCTCATCAAGTGGAAGAACTTACTCGCTGAAGATTCCACATAGGAGGACAAGAATTTTATACAGAAACATCAAGAACTCCCCAGGCGTTGAGGACAACACTTTTTGAAGGAGAGGAGAATGTTAAGTGCTGATAATACTAGTGTAACCCCTTATTGTTATTAGTACAAGCCCCTTATTATTTTTCTGCCCATGCAGTCCCCATATTGTTATTGTTGTGCCCCATAGAAGCCCATTATTTTTATTAGTGTGCCCTTAAATTATTATTGTTATGTCGGTTTTGATTATATTATCACTCCTTAAACTCCTATATATAGAAAGGAGGTCTTGTCGTTTGTATCATCCAAGAATTGTTCATTTGTGTAATGCAAAAGAGGTTGACCCCTCAATGAGGCTTATTTCTAAGGTGTTCATCTATATTTTCTATATTTTTGTGAGTTGGTTTCATAATAACTAGGTTTAAGGTTTGGGTTATGTATTTGGTTAAAATTTCCCAAGATTTATATCATATCTCAAGTGTCAGGTTTGGGTTATTTATTTGGTCAAAATTCCACAAGATGTATGTCATATCTCAACCTTTTCAAATTCATGCATTCATGCCATTCGAATGTAACACATCACAACAAGTATGAGCCCTATTAAGCTCACCAACTATGTTACTATGCTTCATGAATCATAATTCAAATGGACTTTGAATTTGGTTCTTTTCCTTTACTAAACATTATTAAACAAAATCCTCTCATTCAAACTTAACGCCATGTCATACTCAAAATTTTGACATGTGAATAACATTGGCTTGGCAACAAGTTTGACACCCAAGTCCTTGCAAGTTAAACAAGACTGTCCATTTACAAAAAAAAAATTATCATATCCTTAAATTGTTAGCCCTTGGAATTCTTCATTAAAGAAAAGATCATTTTATTATCTTGATAATTGGTCTATCAAAATGTGGCTGGGGCAAAATATGAGTTAAGGAGTAGAGAAAGAAATTTTCCTTGACATTGCCTAGAATATTTTGAACTTTTGGGGGCACATCATGTGACACTACCATCATGACACCAACATGTTTTTGGTAAAGTTCCACTGCAAGATGCTTCCACTGATTCACAATCCACAACCCATGACCATAAACATGATTCTTCCTGAACATTTTTCCTAGATGATGATAATCATATATAGTCCTTATCATCATAAAGTATGGATTTTATTTCTTCACCTGTGCTTCATCTTCCCCCTCTCAATTGTATATAAGCATCAATTTCTTTTGCATGCTTCCCTTCGATTGCAAACTTATACCCATACCTGAAATCCTCGTCTTGATCTTGGTTCTTATGCTTCTCTTCTTCTTCTAAGCTAAGCAATCGAAAAAACATTACCTCCATACCACCACAAATAGATAAACCATTTTTCCTACACTATTGTTCGAGCTCCATAAGAGGAATATTAAACAATTCTCGAGATATTTCTCCTTCTCCAATCACCATAGCAACATCTTGATTTCAACCAGATCCATCTTTTATGTCTGTAACATTAGATTCAAAACTATCATGGTCCTTTAATGGTGGGGAATCTCCACACATTGAATGAAAGGGGAGGACACCTAAATTTAAACCAAAGAAAGGTAGCTCTTCATCCATTCACATAAGCATATGAAAGGAGAAACAAGTATGAAAAAACCTGAAGAAATTTCATCGGTCTCCCCTGCAAGGACACCATAACATAAATGTAAAAAACTTCACAAAAACATCCACATAGTCATTACAATAATTATGATATTTTTTATGAGTAAAAATTACCAGCCACCTTGCTAATTCCTGACCAATAAGGGTCTTGATCTTAATACATGATCTGTATTCATCATTACTATCCTCAACATGTTCTATTATATGGGGTGAGATTTCGCGAATTGGTAGGCATGCTTTTACATATTTCTATTTTTATATCCCACACAATTGGAATCCTACTACATTTGGCCTCCTCTACTTCCCTAGGCTACATGTGTTAAAGAGGGTACAAGACACTAATGACATGTTCTTTTTCCATAAGTGTTTCTCATTTTTGGATGAATTCTATGGAAATTTTATTCATGCCAATTAAGTGGCAGGAAATAATGTTCCGTTATTATTTTTTATCATCTCTTATTTATGAGTTAGCATGCTTCTATTGTACTAGTTCATTACGACTATGTAATGTAAAGAACAAGTTGAGTGTGTTTTACATTTGATTCCACTACAGTCAACAATTGAATATATAAGTTTTCTTTTAGGTTGAATGACGGGACAACACACTTTGATTTCCACTAGTGCTTTCCTTTTCATATACTATCACAAGTGCACAAATACAACCTCACTTTTCTTTTTACCCGGATAAGCAAATGATAGCAACTTTGTATTTTGTAGTGAGAAGGATAACTATGTATTGGACCTAGACCTTGAGCCCTTCAATTCATCCTTTCCTTACCCAACATGACCATCTCCTTTTGGTAACGGAGTTCAATTTCTAAACCAACATTTTCCTTCAATACTATTTCATGATAAAGAATGAACACAACCATTTTTGGTTTTTCGAGCACACAAATATCAATTCCATGTCATTTTTGTTTCCTTGGTTAATGTATTTCATCATTGTGTTTGATAGTTAATTCATTATTATTCTATGCCAATAAATCTGTACCAAATAACAAAGAAGGATGACCTTGCAGTTTTAGAGATATATAATATGAATTAATTAAAAATTCACAGGGTTATTTCGATTCTCATATTTCTATTTCACTTATTTAGAAAAAACTATATATTCAAATACCAACTCAACTCAAACCAAACTAAAATAGAGAATCCTAGTTATGAATATGTTTCTCTCCATACCTTATAATGACATTTTTTTTTGAATTATACTTGAGGTTCACTAATAATAACCTGGATTTATATATTTCTTTTACCACCAAATTGATATCATGGTAAAAATATAAATATCCCATTAAATATGACCTAAAGATGATTCAAAGAATATCACCTTTAGTCTGAGCATGTGGCAGAGCAATTTCTGAGGAGTGAAGTTTTATTAGAGGCATTGCTTGTTTTTTTATTTGGTTACAAAGTGGTTTTCTCTTGCTTTTATGTGACTTTCAATTTATCATATCTAGAATGTTGAGAAATGGGAAAGAATAATGTGTGACATTTAGCTTGCATAAATTGATGTTGAATGATAGGATAAAGAGTTTAACCAAGCTACAATCCGCTTTTGTAAAGGTAGAGTGACATCTTAAAAATTTACCTAAGAATACACCATATACATAGTTTGAACATAAGTAATATATCGCTTTTTAATTTGCAGATATGTTATTTTTTCTATCCAAGATATCACAACAGGACAAATATTGATATTCTAGAAATTATTAGAGGACCTCATTGAGGTTAATTTTTTTGATGTTCTACTTGATTGATACATTCTCATGACAGGAAGGTTTTAAATATGAATTAATATGTTACCAAAACAAATTATATTCAAATTTTATACATATAAAAGATAAAAAAAAATGTCAATTCCTTTGTTTGATTGTTACTTCACTCTAGTGTGGGTAGGTTACATGAAATGTGATTGGAAAAAGGAGGGGGAGACAATATAGAGATCATGTCTTGCATATGATTCATTTGTTATTGGAAATCATTCAAGAACTTTAGACATTGACTTTGGAAATGTTTCTAGTAAGTATTCCTATGGTTTTTAATGATGTAATTCTTTCATGTCATGGTTATTTTTCGCAAGAAAATGTTTTCGGAATGCATGATAAGATATCGATGGACAAGTAATTTTTTTTTTTTAATTGCAATGTCCATTGCATGATGTCATCTCTTTATTGTTTGATTGTATTTTGAACATTTATTTATATTTTTCTTTGTATTTTAACTATGTAATTGAAAGTACTTGGTATTATCTATGTTTAAACAACAACCAAAGCTTGAAGATGAAATTAATATTACACGATATTGATTGAAATCCTTTCAACTATTTTGTATTGGAATATTTTCATGATTATTAGAACATTTTACTTTCATGTTGTTATTTGAGAACATTTTGTTTATATACTTGACCAATTTCATGCATTAGACAACAAATTGTTGTTGCGAATAAAATGACAAGGATTAAACATCACACCTTAGATTATTTGTTTTAACAAGTTATTTATAGCTTGAGCTTTTTAGCATGTAACTTTGTTGGCATGATTGTGCCTAAGCATTCCCTAAAAGTTGAATACTAAGTTACTAAGGTGATATTTTCTATGGTGACTTTAATTTGTTTATATAGGTCATCTGGCCACATAGTGGCCACTATCGCTCAACTGAATAAAAATGGTTCAAGTTTCTTGCTCTTATGGGGAAGAATGGCTTTAACATTATTGGTTTTGAGGTATATGTAATATAAATCCTTTATAGTGTACTTTCATTTATATTCTATTGTTCATCGTATTTCATGTCTGACACTTTGCATTCTATGTTCTTTTGCTTTCTGGAAAAAAAACTCAATATTGATGGTAAGTAGTAGGATTTGAAGAAAGAGGAGAACACTAACACTGGAGCGACAAATGAAAAAAGAGAGAAGAGAACTGGTCTAGTGGTACCCTTAAAGCCAATATACGGCATAAGACACACACATAGAGATTGATGTTCAAGTCTTCATAGTCGGTGAATTCACTTGCAGTGACATGATGACACAATGATAATGTTTTATAGTGATGAAACAACATTTCATGTGTAAATTGTAGTCTGGCCATGAAACTCGTATTGTAATGCTTGACAATTCATATAATATAATTTTTGTGGTTGAAATTATTTATAGTTGCACTTGATATTATTTAGTATTTTAACTAACGTATGTAATTTTGAATTTTCATATTAGATGAAACAATTCACATTGTATGATGTTTTTTTAATTTAGTCGTAAAATCATACTAATTAATCTATGTTGATTCATGATGAACACAAATAAAATTAATATATGACTAAATTATCCATTTATAATGATTATTGATGAAAATAAAGGAAATGAATATAAACTACTAAATTAGTTGTTTATATAATGAATATGAAACTACCAAAAAAATATAAATGACTAATGCAAATGATTAATTTTTCATTACAAATGACAACTAAATTTTCCATATATGAGACTATTAGTAGCTAATCTACAGTATCTTATAACATGACAAAAATTTAGTCTTTGGTAATTAATTGGTTTCAAACAACAACTAAAATTTGCATATATATGACTATTAGTAGCTAATTTACAGTATCTTATAACACGACCAACATTTTGGTCATATTATTGGTCATTAATTGGTTTTCTCATATGATCATATAGTAATACATTTTGTTGTATATTTGGTCATTAATTGTGGCAATTAATGACTAAATAAATAACTAAATTTATGACTAGATATACTGCTAGATAATAAAATTGAGACAATCAATTAATGACTAAGATAAAAACGACTAAAAGTTGGTCGTGTTATAAGATACTATAAATTAACTACTACTCATCTCCGATTGAAAAATAGTAATTTATATGCAAATTTTAGTCTTTATTTTAGTAACTAATTAGCCATTTTGTACTAGCGATTACAGGGATTTTGGGTTTCGTATTAGGAATTCTTTCCTTCTTCACAATGAAGCAAAAGCACCCAACTCACACATTTTTTCTCCCCTAGATTGTAAGGGGATTTATCATGAGAATTGTGTTGTTTTACATTATTTCTAATGAGTTGGTGGCTATGTTGGTTTTCTTCGTTACAATCCTTGAGATATACTCATTTCTTCTAACTCTAACAATGTTGTCTTGCGTGAATTCCATGGGCAATTTGACATCAAATATTACACAGGCATCGAATAGTCATGATGCATGTTCAGTACACTCGCTGGATTAGGAATGTCATTAGTGTTAGAGGCTTGGATGATCCAACATTACTTCATGATTCCAAAGGATGCTAGTTTTTTCTACACATTAGGATTCCTTTCGGCTAGACTTATGTGGGCATTGGTTACTTTTCCAAGGAGTTTTATGCACCCAACCAAGTTATTGGGAATGAACCTCTTGATAGTGTATGCATCAATTTTACTCATTAGGTTGGTAAAATATTTTGGTTTTCTTCCATTTGATGGCATGTCATGAATCCAAAATGAGGTATTACCGACTCGAGATCAATTTTAAATGTATGTATTGATCATTGTGTTTACTTTATTTATGATTATAGCCTATGTAAAAAAAAATGTGTCATGCATAAGAATATGTAGGTTTCCTAATTTTGGGGCTAGTTGTTCTAAACATTAGAAAATGCTGAAATTTATATTTATTAACCATTGAAAAAGCTTAAGGAAAATTCTTATGTCCCAATAGACCAACCTTGCCCAGTTGCTCCACAATAAGGGAAATACAATACTTTTGCCCCATCAAGTCCACGAACAAACCAACAAAAAAATTTCAATACAGAGCAACAATGTTCAAGATTATTAACTTTGCAAACATGGATACTATTTGAACTTCAAGTCATAACAAGTAAGAAGTTACTTCACTATTTCATATGAAATGAGTTGTTTGTTGTTCTAGAAATTTGCAAGATACTGTCGCAATGGAAATGATAGAGAAATTGGACAAGTCGTGATATTGGAAATATGCAAGGGAAAAACAATTATATCAATGAAAATGTGATTTCTTGTTTTGTGTGTTGTCAAATTTGATGTGACTAACTCTAATATAGTGATGGGAAACAACTGATTATGGATATCAGATTCCTATCTAAACAAATATTAACTTTGCAAACATGGATACCATCTTAACTTCAAGTCATAATAGGTAAGAAGTTACTTCACTATTTCATCTTAAATGAATTGTTGGTTGTTCTAAAAATTTGCAAGATACTGCCGCAATGGAAATGATAGAGAAATTGGACAAGTCCTCATATTGGAAATATGCAAGAGAAAAATAATTATATCAATGAAAGTTGATTTCTTGTTCCGTTTGTTGTCAAATTTGATGTAAATAACTCTAATATAGTGATGGGAAACAACTGATTATGGATACTAGATTCCTATATAAACAAATATAAAGTTTCAAACATTATGTTTTTTTGTTTTCTACTATATTTGCAAGATTTTGTCATAAGGGAAATGTAGAGAAATTGGATAAGTCCTTATATTGGAAATATGCAAGGGAAGAATAATTGAATAAATGAAAATGTGATTTCATGTTCTTTGTTGTGCAATATGATGTGACTTAGTCCACTCTAGTGATGGCCATCACCTAATTATGGACATCATACTCCTATCTCAGCAAAAATATATTTTCAAACAATATGTAATAATTAATTTCAAATGATTTATATGTAATATGTAATTAGGAAAGTGTTATATTCATAGTTGGTTAAAAATGGAATATATATGTGTGTGTGTGTGTAACAGAGAAGTGTTATATATATTTTGTTACAAAAGGGTAGATATAATGGTTTTTAAGAAAGAGCATTAAGTTTATCATAATAATACATTGAAAGTGTTAGTTTTATTCATATAATTTTAGAGGGTAATTATATTTATTTATAATAAATTAAATTAGATAATATATTAATTATAATTTTATGGGCTATAATTGTTAACTAAGGTATAAGTTATATATGGTTTTAATCTAAAATTATTTGGGTGATAACTATAGGAAAAAGGAAAAACGGAGATTTAAGTTGAGGTATAAGTTATACAATACATAAATAAAAAAAGATTTAAGTTTTGGTTTAATGATGAAATGGATTGAGTTAAGAATAAAGGAAAAATATAGCTCATTGTATATTTTTCTCTTGTTTATATTTTTTTAGAGTTTAGTTGACAAAGGTGCATTTAAATCAAACTAAGCCATATATAAAATACTTCAATTTCGCTTTAGTTTCCACTTTAATCATTAACTCTATATATTTTACTTGATTATTGCCTTCCATGTTCCCCTTTGGTGTTCCTTTGTGCCTCTAAGAGCAATTGCTAGTTATTATTTGTCAATATGAACTGACTCATTAAAACTATTCAATAAAAATAATATCACTCAAAAAAAAACTAAATGATGACACCTGAAAAGAAAGAATTTCATTTCCATTAAATGCTTTTGAATCTTTAGAAACTAACCTATTTTATTAATCCATTTTCTTGGGCCTAAAAAACATATTTACACCATAAGGCATACCCCTTTGAAATCAACTCCCGTCTAAAGGTACGTGTACGTTCGTGGGTCCTTGATTTAAGTGTTAGATGATTAAAATAGTTTCAACCATCCAATTGATTCTAATTTAATACTTGTAGAATCAATCAGAGGGTTGAAACTATTTTAATCATCTAACACTTAATTACAGGGCCCTCGAATGTACACGTACCTTTATAGGGGAGTTGATTTCAAATGGGAACACCTTATGACGTAATTAGTTATTAAATTATTTATAATTATAAAGTCCCGTGACCTCTACACAACAGGTCGACCACCCTTGCTCACGTTACTTCTTTGTCGGCATTACTTCCTCCCCCTTCTTGCTTGACACTACTTCCTCCCCCTCGCTAGTCACCCAAACCCTCATTCTCATCCTCTTCCACCGCGAAATGTTACTATACAACTTCTCCAGGGTTTTGTGGTTTCTCTTTGCAATATTTTCTCATATCAATCCAATATAATTCTACGGTTTGAGCACATTTCGATGTCGTGGCTGATGTTTGAGCACTACAGGTAGTTCCAGATTTCCTTGAATCTTAATAAGTCTATTTTCTACACCCTTTCCACTCCATATGTAGTTCTCTGTTCTATAACGGCCCAACCATAATAGAATGTGAAACCGGTTGGATAACCAGTTCACTAACCGAAGGATCGATTTGCAATTCGTAGTAGGCCAAGGGGATTTCACCGTGCACGATGGGAGGCCATCTTAAAGAGTTCAGATCATGAAAGTGTGGGATGGTTTCTGAGAGTAAGGTCCTTTTAAATCAAGGTTTATATTTGTATTTTTGTAAACCCTTCCATGAAGGGTTATATGATTTCTTAGAAACATCGAACATGGTGCTTTGGATTTTCTTCCTATCTTCATTCTGCTTCTAAAGGTCAAGTTGCTAAACAACGGATGCCCGAAGTAAAAGGTAGTTTCCCAGTACATCATTTTCCTTGTGTTGCATTGAATCAGCTTCAGAGTTATGCTCCCTGAAGACATGCAAGATTTCATATGTTTAGGTTTTAACTCTTATATGAAGGAGGTTTAGGGTTTAAGAGTCAACCGAGGAGGGTTTTGTAGTTGTGTCCTCTGTGTGTGATGGGTGTAGCATTTTTCAAACAAATCATATTTGTTTTCCTATTATTGTTGTTGTGAAGCCTCACTTGATTGCTGCCGCGAACCATATGAGGTAAAACTAATCCCCATCCTCCTGTTATTTTTGTTTCAACGTCGTTATAGTTATTACCGTCATGGTGGCTCTAGCAACATCAAGTATACAAAATAATTTAGATCAATAAATATTCAAGATGAAACTATATCCAAAATGGATAAAAATACAAAACATCTTCGGTAGAAACAAAGAGTAGAAGCCTTGAAGAAATGAATCAAAACCCCAAGGTTGGTATAGTAACATAGGGTAGCTATGAAGCAAATCAAAGCCCAAATGAAGCAAAAGTGGGCATTTTGATAGAGGGAAGCGAAAAAATGGAACAAATTTAAAATGAAGGGAAAGGGGGCACTATGAGGGGGCAAGCATGAACCAGATCAAAATCCCAATGAATGAGAACAAGGCATGATGATAGAGGGTAGACATGAAACAGATCAAAGCCCAATGAAGGTGAACAAGGAGGAGAGGAGGAGGAGGGAGAGTGTGGGTTTTTCTGATTTATGAAGAGTGGGAGGTGCATGGATATATTCATTGCTTTGGAGAACTGCGTTCAAGAAGGAGAGACAAATCAATAAGACATTGTTGAAAAATGCTACAAAGTCACTTCGTTGCTCAAAGAATGCATGGACCTTCATTCAGATTACTATGAACCTATACTCAGAGTTGAGAGGGCCATGGATGAGGAAATAGCAACATAAATGAAGGAACAAGAATCATAAGAAATTGCACAAGCCTAATAACTAGAGTCAGAGGAGGATAAACGAGAGTAAATATCATGGCACATCATGTTATTCTTTTAACATCCTTTGAGATCTTCCTAATCTATATAGCATGTCCTCTTAGAATTATAATTGAGAGTTGAATTTAATCAGATTTTAATCAAATTTTGATGAGAAAATTGAAGTTATTACAATTTTGTATCAGCGGATGAATAAATAAGGAACTCAGAAGGCATACATTACATGACCAAAGCTTGATCACACATTTTCTATTGGTGGTGATAAAATCAAATAACAATTTGTGTTTTTATGCTTTCTTTAACTAGGTTAGAATTTATTAATCAAGGTCAAGGATGTTAGTAGCAGTAAGCATTCCACAGATACACAAATACTTGTGATGCTCAACCAATTTTGATTTGGTTCTGTAATTTATTTTTTGTGCCTTTGATGGGTCATTATGAAAGCGTACATGTGCAGATATAGTGACTACATAGCTTGACATAACCCATTCATGTGGCCAGCTTGTGCAATGACTTAAGAATTTTTTTTTAGCCCTTTAGGCATTCAATATGAACAAGAAAATATCCATAATGGTTTTTTATTCTTAGCTGAATGACTGATTTGCTGCAATTTTATGTCAAACGTAGGGAAGTTATGGGTTGTATTTCTCAAATAAAAAGAAACCAGTATGTATAGTATCTTGAATTCAAGTTGATCTCTTGTGCTTTGCGTGTCAACTTGCTTGCAGTGAATGTAATCATGTAACTTTATGTAGGGTCATTTGAAAAATGAACCTAATTTTATTGTTGTATCTTTGAATGGCTTTTGCAACACATATACATCTTGAGGTTTGAGAGAGACCACTACCTCTCCATACTATAAAAAATATCACACAACAAAATAAATAATAAGTTAGCATGGGTACCCCTTGCATATGATTCCACTTATTCCATTTATCTATATAGCTATTCTGGCATTTTACTTATAAACAACATATCTTGTTTTATTGTACCTGATGTCTTATAGCGATATTTTTACAATTTTTGTAGGCTTCTACCTGACTTGTCAAACAAATGGACAGAACATCAACTGGCCTAGTTTTCATTCATCTAAAGCTTATGTTTCATTCAAACAATTGATAACCAAATTATTATGATGGTCTTTCCATTTCATCCTAGTCGTTTAGTAGATTTATCAAGTTTGGGCTTTCCCATTTGATTTCATGCCTTGAGCAAGAACATACAAGCATGAAACATTTATGTTTGTAATGATTTCCATGGGGAGGCATCCCAAGGTGGGGACCACACCCCCCACGTTTACCATGGTCCAAGGGTGAGGGAGCACGCCCCCCATGTTTTCCATGCTTTGGGGTCAATGGGATACTTGGGGAAATGTTTCCATAGGGGAAACTTGGGAAAACATCTGAGGAGATATTTGGCTAGTGACTTGAAAATGGGGCACTTAGGCTTCTTGTCTAACTTGAAAGAACCTCTCCCACTTGCAAAGCTTAAATATTCTCAAGTCTTATTGATTAACCAATGTGGAATCGATACTATGTGCTTGAAGATAAAGTGTATGTTAGTATTTACTCCAAACCATTTATGTACTTTAAAATATATTGTTTATGCTGATATAACACATAAATATGACAGTAAACTATGCAGCAGTAAAAAAAAACACATAAACAACAATTTAATGAGGAGTTCACCCAAAACTCTTAGGCTACATCTCCTTGAGCTCTGGTCAACACAACTAGGCTCTCTGGGATTATGGAAAAGTCCTTCTATAAGCTCTTGGCTCAACTCCACTATTTTACATAGGAGAAATTGGCTTAGAACACCATCTCTCCCTAGCTCTAAAGCTCTCAGCTTTCTGGCTCTATCTTTTCGACTTCACTTTTTGCACTCCTATCTTACCACCCCCTTCTCTCACTATCATTCTGTGGCTTTAAGCTAATCAGTGTTGTCCATTCATTTCCTCTTCTGGGCTCTCTTGCTCCCTGCCTCTGTTCGCTCAAATCCCCCTCTAAGCATTAGGAATCATTGCCAAACGCCTTCTGGGATGGTAGCCACCTGTTCTATAATAGAAGAAACCATCATTGTGTTGAAAAGCCCAAAAACAGTTGTTCCTTGTTTACACAGGGAACACTGTAAAACACGGGAATATTCGCCCAAACATGGTCTATCAGACTTAAAAAATCATTAATTCTTATATCCTTTTGGATCTGTCTTTGGGCGTCATTGTAAGTAATCGTTGATCAACGACTATTATTGATTTTGGGTGGCCAATACATACGGGGATTACCCACCCGAAAAGGGTGGTTTTCCCTCTTCGGTGTCGAGCCACATGACAGCCAGTGTATGGGCGCAGGCGGAGCCCAGCCAAAACCACTTACCAGCTAGGGCCCACCCGAAATCCCACTCGTTTTTTGGTTTCCCTTTGTATTTGAGAAATGCATAAAACACTGAAAATATAGCAAAATGGCTTTATGGAAGACTTGGAATAATTATAAATTTGCATTTATAAAGCCCTTCAGGTCTGGATTCATCGCTTATCAAATCGCATATTTGTTTTGGGTAAAATCCCAAATACATAGGAAACAAGTGAAAATCTGAATTCCCGAACCTGAAATTTTATACAATCAGGCTTTGAAAACTTATTGAGTCTAGCCCTTTTATGGGCATCGGGGGTCGTCAATCACTGACTACCGATATCGATGATCGCAATATCACTTGGCCTGGGGTTTTGTGCATCGCTGATGTTGATTCATCAATCCAATCATCAATGATTGGTGATATCATGATTAGAGATCGGCGTATGGTATGATCGGCGATCAGTGAATTGTGTGATCGCAATTGCCAGATCTAGGGTCCCGATATCACTTATGTGTCTGCCTCGAATCCGATCAATCAGATCAGTGGATCAGAATTTCCTCTGCCTCTGCTTAACTCCTACCTTTGCCTTTTTCTGATGTGATTTCCCTTCTGAAGGGTTTTTTTTCCATTTTTAGTAGTTTTTGCCTCTTTTTCAAAAGAAATAAGGCATCTTCTGCATGTGATAACTTCTGCATCCTATGTCCATTTTAGTCCATTCAAGTTGCAATAGATTTAGAACTAAAAGATCTTTGCAGTGGGGCTATTTCTATGAACTTGCTTCGACTTTCATTTTTCCTCTGTGAGGACCACTCAAACTTACGAGTCTATCCAAAATCCATTTTGGATTACGCCTTTGAACTAAAAGAACTTTTGGTCTCCAAAAGGCTGATATACTAATATGAGCAGTAAATGAAAGTAACAACACCCTCTTCTTTCAGCCCCCATACAATTGCCTTGCATAGTGCCTCTGGACCAAAGTCTCTGACCACTTTCCTTTTTGGATGTGCTGGCTCTCCTAGGAAGAACTGTCTTCCTTCTTGCCTTCATGCAGAACTTCTGCTGAAATGGTCATAGAAGGTACTTTGAACTCTTATACGTTCACATTGATCCAAGGTGGCTCAAACCAATGTGAAGTCATCTTCTCCACAAAACTTCCATTTGTACCTGTTTGAAAAGTTGTCAACAACAACTGGATGGCCTAAACTCCTGCTTCAACAAAAGAAATAGATTTCATAGCTTGTGAACACCTGCATGTCTTACATTTGCATACAAATGATGGACTGGGTAACAAGCCTTGAAGACAAATGACCCCTCAATTCAAGAATGTAGAAAAAGGCCATTTGGACTCTTTTTCAAAAGATGTAACACTTCATTATTACCTCCATCTTGGAGACCAAATCAACTTTTTCCAAATTAATATTGCATTACATGCATGTTTACAACAAAGAAATAAACCCTTCAAGTTAATTACACATACATGTTCAGATACCAGGAAAACATCAACATCCCTATGTTCATACATGTCATGGTCATGCATGCATTTCATTCTTCAACTTTCACTTAAGCACACCTACTTGCAAAGCTGAAATGAAATATAATGTTGTAGCAACAAAGTGAGTATCCTACTCAACTTCTCCCATTCACCTTCTTGGTAAAGTCCTGCAACTTGCATCTCATCAATGAAGAAATGCCAATAGATGCATCATTAGACATGTAACGTTAATTGGAAAAGGACTGTAGCCATTTCTTACCAATTCAATTCCAAGGTCTTTCCTTTGTCTACACATCAGTATCAACGTGTGAATCATCCTGAAACACTTCATTCATGGAAACTTCCTTTCCATTTCTGCCATCTTCTTTCTCCACTTTACTTAGCTTGTGTGGAATAATTGTTGGATTTAGAGTCCAACACCTTTCAGTAAGATGCCCTTGCTTATGGAAATAAGTGCAACACATGTGCCTCCTCTTGATAGCATGCTATGCCTTGTCCAATGGACCGTTGGCTTTCTGCTTCTTCTCCTTCAAAAGTTTCCTGTATGTGGCCATTCTCTTCCAACATCTAGAAACATGATGGTTATCTAAACCACAAAAGGAACAAGCAATTCTTCTCCCATTCTTATGTGGAAATTTTCCATGCTTTGCAAAATCGAAAGGAATATGTTTACAACTAGATTTATACCTACCTCTTTCACCTTTATTGTCTTCAGGAGGAGGTGAATAAACTAAAGAAGTGGCTCCCTTTGGAATACCCTCAATTTCTTCAATGCTTTCAGAGTTTCCACAACTCTCTGGTTCAAGTGTGTGCTTTTGAACACCTACATCCTGCAAGTGATGTTTTAAGCTATTGCATTCTTCCTGCATACAATCTTCACACTCTGCAATGCAACTCCTTAGAGTTGCTCAAATGGTCTTCATGGTAGCTTTGGAACTCTCTCCATAAGACTGTCCATAGCCAAAACCCAGATACTTAGGCCTTTCCTCAACCATTATTGGCTCAACAATACCTTGTGCATGCTTTCCCAAGCCCTTTCGTTCGTAGCCCATCTTGGACTTTAGCTTGGAACCTATGCCCCTAGTATGTCTTTCAAAAGAACCAATATAAGTATTCTCAGAAGAATTTGAAGACAAACTGGAATGGTTTACCTCTTCTTCAAGCTGAAACTTGACAAAGGATTCTTTGGCAACAAGAGCTGTGACTCCAACTCATGCATTCTCTTGAGGTTCATATTTGCAATATGAAGTTGCCTCTCCATTTCCTACAGTCTATCAAAAAGCAGCTGCTTCTCTTCCTTCATGGAATTCAACTACTCTCTAAGTATGCTGCTCTTTTTTCCATCCTCATACATTTCTCTCACCTTTTCCATCATGATGAACAAGTCTTGCTTCATGTCTCCATCAAAGAGTCTTGTGATGGAGAAGGAATTTGAGGATACACTTGGGGAAGTTGTCATTATGCCAATGAACAATGAACCTCAAACAAGATTAATAAGGAGCTTCTTTAAGCAATCTTTTGCAGCAAACCTCTTGTGCTTCAGGGATTGCTTTGAGGTCCTTTGGGATAGAAGTATGCCTTCAACCCTTCTTCCTATTTATCGTTCTTGGACTGAGCTATCAATAGCTTTCCATTCACTTCTGTAAACTCAAAAAATAGTCATTCTGGAAACAAGCATAAAATCAACCTCTGACTGTTTAAACACTTTTTAGACAAGCAATCTTTGCTCTGTCAATCAAGCATTCTAATATAACCTCCACTGAAGGTGGGTTTAATCAAACTTAGGCTCTGATACCACTTGATCTGAAAATGGAGCACTTAGGCTTCTTGTCTAACTTGCAAGAACCTCTCCCAATTCCAAAGCTTAAATATTCCCAAGTCTTATTGATTAACCAATGCAGAATTGATACTATGTGCTTGAAGATAAGGTGTATGCTAGTATTTACTTTAAACCATTTATGTACTTTAAAATATGTTGTTTATGTTGATATAACACGTACATATAACACTAAACTATGCAGCAGTAAAAACAAACACATAAACAACAATTTAATGAGGAGTTCACCCAAACTCTTGGGCTACATCTCCTTGAGCTCTAGTCAACTCGACTAGGCTCTCTGGGATTAAGGAAAATTCCTTTTACAAGCTCTTGGCTCAACTCCACTATTTTACACAGGAACAATGGGCTCATAACATCATCTCTCCCTCATTTTGAAGCTCTCAGCTTTCTAGCTCTAGCTTTTCAACTTCGCTTTTTGTGCTCGTGTCTCAACACCCCCATCTGTCTCTATCATTCTATGGCTTTAAGCCAACTGGAACTATCTGTTCATTTCCTCTTCTGGGCTCTCTGGCCACCTACCTCTGTTCACTCAAATCCCCCTTTGAGAATTGGCAATCATTTCCAAATGCCTGCATGGATGGTGGCCACCTATTCTATAACGGAAGGAACCATCATTCCATTGAAAAGCCCAAAAATAGTCATTCCCTATTTACACAGAGAACACTAAAAAAAACAGGAAAATTCACCCAAATGTGGTCTATCAGACTTCAAAAATCATTAATTCTGCCTTATATCCTTTCAGATCCATCTTTGGGTGTCATCGTAAGTAATCATTGATCAATGGCTATTATTGATTTCGTGTGGCTAATACACACGGGGATTATCTGCCCGAAAACGGTGGTTTTCCTTCTTCGTCTCCTAGCCATGTGGTAGCCAGTGTATGGGCTTGGGCAGAGCCCGGTCAAAACCACTTATTGCCTACGGCCTGCCCGAAATCCTGCTCATTTCGTTGTTTCCCTTTGTATTTAGGAAATGCATAAAACACTGAAAATATCGCAAAATGCCTTTATTGCAGACTTGGAATATTATACATTTGCATTTATAAACACTCTCGGGTCCAGATTCATCACTTATCGCATCACATATTTGTTTGGGTAAAATCCCAAATACACGGGAAAGACATGGAAATCCGAATTCTCAGACTTGAAATTTTATACAATCGGGCTAACTTGTCGGGTTTGGCCTTCTTATCGGCATCGGGGGTCGCCGATCACCGATCATTGATATTGGCGATCACAATGTTGCTCGACTCGAGGTTTTGTGCATCAACGATGCCGATTCATCGATCCAACCATTGGTGATCGCATGATCAGTGATTGGCATATTGCATGATTGACAATCGTTGAATCATGTGATTGCAATCGCCAGATCTAGGGTCCCAATATTGCTTATGTTTCTGCCTTCGATCTAATCAATTGGATCGGTGGAATGGAATTTCCTCCACCTCTGCTTAAATCCGGCCTTTGCCATTTTCTGATGTGATTTCCATTTTTAAGGGTTTTTTTTGCATTTTTAGGTGTTTTTGCCTCTTTTTCCAAAGAAATAGGGCATCTTCTGCATGCGATAACTTTTGCATCCTAAGTCCATTTTAGCCCATTCAAGTTACACTAGATTGAGAAGGAAAATATCTCTGCAATGGGGCTATTTGTAGGAACTTCCATGGACTTTCATTTTTTCTCTATGAGGACCACTTAGACTTAGGAGTTTATCCAAAATCCATTTTGGATCACCTAGTGTGGGTGATGCGTTTCCCTAAAAGGAGGGTGTGTGGGTGCCCCCTCCCTCAGAAGGGGAATTTTTGTGCATTGCCGACTCCCCCCCACCCTTTCATCCCATTTCTCCCTTCAAGTCATCACTGACGCATTGAGGTTTTTCTCCAATAATGCTTTAATGTAAAACAAAGATAGTGGATGGAGATTTGAGGAGTCAGTGACCTTGGTAATTGTGTCATTCTCCTTGATCTTACTTTTTCTATCCTTTTACTTAAAATTTTAACATTACTATTAGTTGTTTTGGGATGTTTTAGAGTATTTCCAATCTGATTAGACTTCCTACGGAGAAAGTATATTTCATATCCCATTTAGAATTCAACAGAATTAAGAGTTTTTGGTATTGTAGGATTGGAATGATTAGCATTTCCATTGGATTGCAAATGATGAATTTGTGTGGGATGAATTATTATTTTTGGGATTTTATCATTATTATTTCTATCTTATATTTTTTGAGATGGGGACCCCTATACTAGTTATCCTGACACCCCTTGTACCCCTGAATTTCCTTAAAATTTACGGGTGCTCCCACGCGTCTCCCTTGTATCTTCCTGCTCCACCATACTAGAAACTTTTATAACATAGATTTATAACTAAACAAACATAAATGGTAGTGCTTGTAGCATTTTTCCTTTGTGTTCTTGTTGACACTTCTTCTATTATCTTGTCCCTCACTTCTTCATGTTCTGTTCTCTTGTCTCTAGTAACTCTGTGCCCAATTATACATATTTCATATTCCTGGTATGCCTACATGTGAGGAAAAGATCACAAATCTGGCACCAAGCGCTGAGGCTCTTAGCTTGTCAATGTTTCATCCAGACTTGAATATTATTAATAGACACAGGTTTAAATTAGGGATATAAGTTATTTGTATGGCACAAAATCTCTTCAGGCATTGAATGTAATAGACAATACCATCTTATTATTATCTTATTGTTGTATTTTGTATTAAGTGTAATTTAGCTTTCTATTCATTGATGTCTTTCCCTCGTCCTGGCCATTGTAAATTTCAGAGTATGCTCTAAATGACAAACACAACATTCAATTTTATTTCTCTATTATCAGCCTACATATCTTACACAAATTGGTGAAATTTGAAGTGTCAAAAGTTTGTTTGGGCAATATTTTTTAAATTATGATATTTGTAAATATTAGCCCATAAAATATTGTTGGGATTGAAATCAAATAATATACAACTAAAATAGCTCACATTATCATGTTAACAAAGCAGTGGATGCTCTCAGTCAGGAATCCAAGAAAGACAACATGTCCTCTGTTACAGTATCAAAATCTTTGATCCAAGCCTTTGTGGAGTCTAGAATGGGTTTAGAGGCTGTTGATATATCTGATAAGATACTTGAGAAAAGTTCAAGGTGAGCGTAAGGCCCAACAATAGTCTTTTGAAAGCATTATTGGAAAAAGAACTGGTGTATTGATCTAGAGAAACTTTTACTTAGCATTCTCAGGAACTAGGCATATCTTCAACATAACACATTTATTCATTCAATAGTGAAATTAGAATGAATATAAGGCTGACTAGTCCCACAATAAATAATTTTGATCAATAAGAAACTCTAAACACAGAATTTGTACTCAATAATAGCTCTATTCCTTAAGCAATTTACCAACAGAAATGATCCAAGTTTAAAAGAATTTGATAAATTATGTTACGCTCTTATTAAAGTTGTACTAATTCCCTAAAGCTAAGTTACCAAGATTTGGATAGGGATATGGATCTGGATCCACTAGTTACGCTATAAGGTGTTCCCCTTTGAAATCAACTCCCCTCTGTAGGTACATGTACATTCATGGGCCCTTGATTTAAGAGTTAGATGATTAAAATAGTTTCAACCATCCGATTGATTCTACATGTATTAAATTAGTTACAATTATAAAGCCTTGTGACCTCTACAAAACAGGTCAACCACCCTTGCCATGCCCTTGCTCACACTAATTCTTGCTTCACATTACCCACAGGTCGATTGTCATTTCTCACACTACTTCTTTCTCGACACTACTTCATCCCCCTAGCTGGTCACTCAAACCCTCATTCTCGTCCTCTAGCACCACGAAATGTTTCTCTACAACTTCGCCAGTATTTTATGGTTTCTCTTCACCATTTTTCCTCATATCACTCAATTTGCTTCTACAGTTTGAAATTTTGGAGACAAAGGAACCAAAACCCTCATTCTTGTCCTCTACCATCGTGAAACGTTTCTCTGTAACTTCTCCAGGGTTTTGTGCTTTCTGTTTGCGATTTTTCCTCATATCACTCCAGTTTACTTCTATGGTTTGAGCACATTGCAATGTTGTGGCTGATGTTTGAGTGCTGCAGGTAGTTGCAGATTTCCTTGAATCTTAATAAGTTTATTTTTTGCACCCTTTCAACTCCATATGTAGTTCTTCATTCTATAGTAGCCCAGCCCATAATAGAATGTGAAACCATTTGGATAACTAGTTCGCTAACTGAAGGATCGATTTCTAATGTGCAGTAGGCCAAGCGGATTTCACCATGCATGGAAGGAGGCTAGCTTAAAGAGTTCACATCATGAAAGTGTGGGATGGCTTCTAAGAGTAAGGTCCTTTTAATCAAGGTTTTCGTTTTTATTTTTGTAAACCCTTTCCTGAAGGGTTATATGACTTCTTAGAAATAGCGAACATGCTACCAAGAGAAGAATTCAGGATAATGAAAGCCGAAATAGTTTTGGCTTTAGAAAGGGAATTTTTTATTTTTATAGAAATGACACAGCTTAAAGGGCATATTTTATTTTTACAAAAATGCCACAACTGAAAGGGAATTTTTTAATTTTTTCAAAAATTACAACTGTCACCCATGTTTCTTCTATTTAAATTTGTTTAAGCTACAAAATGTTATTTTTTCACACAATAACCTTTTGTTGTTGTTCTCTCCATTTTATATTGTTTAAGCTACACATTGTGTTGTAGTTTGATCCTAGTTGTAATCATTCTCAAGCCATGCTGCATATCTCCATTTCATGGTAATGCTCAAACAAGATTGAAGCTAACGCATTTCCTCGAGGCATGGGAAAAACATAAACAACTCGGAAGAGTTCAGTGATAGATGAAAGCAGTCGGCCTTCAAGGGGATTTGGTTTCCTCCTTTGACTGGCACAAATTTGTGGGTATATAACAAAAGTTAGAGATTCAAGTTTAGAGTTCAATCTATCACTCTCCTCCTTTGGTTTAGATAAAGAGGTCTAGAGGGTAAGATACTTCGGGAGATAAGATGGATTTCTCAGGATTCTTTGGGGGATAAGCTAGATTTCTTAGAATGCTTCTTTTAAAACATTACTATAGATATATAGGAAACACAAAAAACACAAAAAAAAAAATGTTAACTATATAAATATAGCTAGTCTAAAAAATTGCAAACAAAAAAAGGCCCTGGTTCAAAACTTATCCAAACAGAATGGCTCATTCTTCCATCCTAACACTGAAACTAGAATCATAAACTAGAATGACTCCTTTAACATGTACCTACATGTACATAGAAGCCAGAATTAGAATGCAAAATTGCATTGATTGTTTCTTCGCTTGATGGAAAACAGAAAATACATAGAATTTCATATTTTATGATGAGAAATAACCTGGATGAATAGAAGTATTACTGTAGATTACTCAAGTATATAAATATGTATTCCTTTTTACATAAGGAGGTATAGAGGGAAAGGTAGTTCATGACATGGTAGAAGGGGCCAAATAACCAAGGGAGCTTACTAAAGGGGCATTGATATATGTAGAAGGTTCTGATTGCTCGTAACCATTTCGGTCATCAAGAAATCTATCCATGTTGTTCGGGCCTCCCAGCACAGCTCCCACCAAGATGTTGCGATTGGGTGCATTGTTGTATAGAGATTTCTAGGTATTTTCATGCACTCAAATTACGGTTGCACAGTCGTATAGATGACACATACTATAATTTTAGTGTGAATCTGGATAAATCTAACATGAGAGACAATGACTATGACTCATGAAAGATTTATTATTAATGTTGATTATGGTTGATATTAAAAGATTGATATAATGGTTGAAATGTTGTTTGAAATGTGTTTTTTTAATTATTGTTTTTTGGTTGATTTAGGTTGAATGGTTATATTGCGTTATAACATTCATTGAGGGTTATGTTTGTATTGGAGTATTATTAATGTTGATTTATGTTGATATTAAAAGATTGATTTCAATAGTATGTTATATTATAACATTATTCATGTTAAGTGGATGTGTTCATTAATGTTTATTCCACACTTTGATGTTCTTTGTAATGTTCTTTAAGGGTTAGGTTAGATTGTGAATTTTTTTAATGGTTTCTTCATATTATGATGTTTATCATGGTTGAATTATGTTAACGATGATTTCCTTTAGCTGGTCATCGTTCATTATGGTTATGGCTGACCATAGTTTATTATCTTTGACTTTGGTTTATTATTGTTAATTTTGTTTAACCATAGTTTACTCTAATTTTACATAGTGACATTATGGTTAATTTATCTCAATTGCGATTGTTTTTATTTAAACGAAAATCATTTCACATAATTAAAAAAAATAAATATTATATCACCTAATTCAAAAATAAATTATAAATTAAAAAAAATAACATCCAAAAATTATTTAGCTTAATTTCCTAAAAAACATAATAGAACACTTAGACGATGTCCACTGGAAAATATATATAATTCACATCATAATCTACATAATATAATAAAGACAACCACAAAAATCTATATTTTATTATTATATCTTATATCATCTAGAAAAGCATGTAAATATTCTAATATCAACATCATGATCATTTGACAACCTAAATAGCTTAGATGCTCTATTATCAAAGTCCAATGTATTCATCATGTCAAAAAAATTGCCAGCGTCAATTGTATTAGGAAACACAAGAAAAGTTAACCATCTAAGCATCTTATTTAGATTTTCTCATTCCCATGTCACGATTGTTCTTCAATTTATGCCTTATGACATTTGCTTTACAACATCTAGTACAAATACTAGTCTTAAACTAGTGAAAATAAACATCATTCATACACTTTTCACACTAACACATTATATATACACTTTTCACACTAACACATTATATATATATAGGATATGTGACATTCATGGTTGACAACTTCTCAAGCTTATACTCCGAAGTCATAAAGATGAACGCGATTGATTGCTTTTTTATAGCCTCAGCTTTATCAACTCTACAGTCTAATCGAACTAAGAGGGTGTTAGTGGATTCGATTTTTATTATGAACGCGATTGATTGCCTTTTTATAGCCTCATCTTTATCAACTCTAGAGTGTACTCAAATTATGAGGGTGTTGGTGGATTCGATTTTCATTATAAGTATAATGAGGTGGGAACAATTTCAAAGTTACTGAAGTTCAATGATTTATTCGCCTGGTTCAATTTCGTTACCATTAAGGGTCAGCAAACGATAAGGACGGTAATTCAATTAAAAAAAATTATTAATAAATAATTTATAAAAAGTAATGTAAATATTAATTAGTAATTATATGAGAGAACGGTTTCATTCTCGAAACAACAAATGTGGTAATAAATTCTAAAAATATTTATAATTCATAATTCATAATTATTTATTTTTGGGTTATAATTAATGGAAAAATAATTAATGTGTAGTGAAGAAAGTTATATTTAATTTTTAATGTAGTTATTATTATAAGATAATAGTTAGTTGACATTATTGAATAGTTGTAGTTTTTTGTTTTACAAAACTTATTATTAGTAAAGAAGATTTATAATCAATTCTAAAGTTAAATACTATCAATACATGGGTGTACTTTTCATATATATTTTTATTATTAGAAGGATGAGGATAATACTTTACTTTGAAATTCGTTATTATTGATAAATAGTTATAGTAGTTATTTTCAAAGGTAGTTATCACTCCATCTTAAAGTAAGATTATAGAAATTTATTTGTTCTTTCATTAATATTAGTTTATCTTTGAAATATACAAAATGTAATGGTAATCTTAGAAATAAATAACATATTTTTTAATATTTGATGGGACAATAAATTCAATGTCTTATTGTAAACTTTCCATAACACAATATGTACAATTATACAAAGGTCTATGTGGGCACTATTGACCAACAATATCAAAGGTCGCAATGTTGGCTATTTCAAGATTCATGCCATGAGGTTGATTTATTCATGTCCTTCTCTTCATGTCTATGGATGTTTTCGAGGCATCGAGTACCATTTTTCTTGTTACTAAAAAATCTTATTCTTCTTGTTTACTTTTATATATCTAACTATACATTTCGTTCATCTATAGTTTGGTTTCAGGAATCTTAATTTATAAATAGTTTAAAGAGTTCAACCAATAATATTCAGAAGGAAAACAACTTAAGTCTATTTGTAATCCTTGTACAATGTACATCTATTTCTTGGTGTAAGTAGTCGTGTGTTTTCTATATCCATTGGCTTCCTTCACTATACTTATAATTATAATTATTAAATATATATTCAACTAATATATTCTAATTTATTTATTCTTTTTATATAATATATATATATATATATAGAGATATATATAAAGCGCCAATATTCAATAATAAACACCTACAAATAATTAATTTTATTGTTATTTTTTCTATACTTGTATGGCACAATTAAGTGGCCTTAGAACTTGTTAATGATGAGAATAAGTATAGTTAAATTAAATATAGGATATCACTTTAATTTAATGCTTATATGATCCTAGAAGTCAATTCCATGGATAAAAACATCTAATCAACATTACCTATAGTAACCACTTCCTAGGTAGTTACACTTAATTTGGGTACCTACTTAATAATCAATTTCCAAGCTAGTTCCACTTAACAAGGGTGAATATAAATTGTAAAATTGGTTAACTAAGTGGTTATCAATACCATGCTTAATAAGAGAGATCATCCGATGGATGAAGGTGGCAATAAAGTTCTAAGATAGCTTTATTGATTGAGGGAGGCCATCCAACACATAAAGGTAACATTTGATTCCCAAGCTAAAAGTAATAATGTATCCCCATGCTAGGTACACATGTTGATGAAAATTATTGTTTGGGTTAGCTACTGAATAATATTAAGAATGGAAATATCATTTGGATGCATATTGTATTCAACCCATAGGTAAATGTCTATGTGTAATTAGGGTCATATTATAATTTGGATGATGCTGGTATTCAACTCCTTTGTTGATTATTATTAATGAGGGTAATTATCATTGAATAAGATTGTATTTAATATCAACGTTATCAACTTTTAGTGATGGGCATAGTTATTGCAAACTTCATTAATGAGAAAAACTATTATTGGATGAGTGGTAGTCAATTCATGTCCTAGCTATTATTAATAAGGGAAATTATAGTTTGGATGAGGATGGTAGCCAATCTCTATGCTAGCTATTACTAATGAGGGTGACTATATGGATGGCCTCCCCCAATCAACTATCATGTTATTAATGAGGGTGTTTATCATTTAAATGCTGATTATATTCAATGAATAGCATAATTGTTATTAATGAGGAGAAATATCATTGTATGAGGAAGGGTGTATTCAATTCCTACTTTGGCTTAGCTTACTATGGATAAGAGAAATTTGGATGAGAGTAGTTTTTAACTCCTAAACCCACCATTCCTAATGAGGATAATTATGGTGAGTATTACAACCATACCTAATTCCTATGTGTAAATTATTATAATTGTGTGAAATTGGAATTAAAAACTTTATTAACAAGAGATGCATGACCTTAACAAAATTATCTGAAGAATTTTTTTAGCAAGATCGTTAAATTAAGGAATCTTTGCTTTGGATGAATGTAGTGTACTAACTAATATTGTCCCAATCATGTCATTGAATAGAATTTAGAAGGACATAATTTGTTTAGGTGAAAGTAATTTTCATTTCACATGCTAGCTAATCTTAAAGAGAGGAAACATAATTTCAACAACAATCCTACTCAACTTAGAGGATAACTTTAGACTAATTATATTTGGAATAGTTGTGGTAATGAATCTAATTCTAAAAACAAAAAGTGTTTATGCTAGCAATTGTTATTGTTTGAATCACAGTGGTGGTTCAATGTTGGTATTTCATAGAAGCATGTCATCATTTTATTTCAGGAAATCTCTATATATCTTAGTAAATATTGAACTTATTATTAACATAGGTACGTGGAAGAATAAAATATGTTTTAGGTGACAAATTAGATATGAATCTAGAAAAAACGTTAGCCATGACCCAATCTTGGTTCATGATGGAACTATTTCTTTAAGGATTTTGTCCACTTTATTCAAAAAAAGCCTTGGAAAATATATTATAATTCGATGTTTAAGGGAGTTTCCAATTGTTATGTCATGAAATTTTGACAACAAGAACAAAATTATTACATGATTAGACTACTTTGATGGAAATCCTATATGACGGTATTTTTTTCTACAGGTTCACAATAAGCATGAAACCACAAAGTTAATGGTGAAATATGTACATATGTAGATATTTAGCAATTTGTATATACACATATAATCTCATTTGATTATGTAGAACAAAGTTATTATTGTTTTCCATTTTAAGCAAACACATAAATACAACTATTCTTGACAACCCAATATATATGATTATGCATATTGAAAATACTCACTCACATCCTCACCAAATGTGTTCAATTAAATATGATGTGATTATGGATTTATCTAATGGAGAAATTTAATGAGTCATCCATGGTTATTAATTCATATTGAATTTATTAACCTTCTATATCCAACAAATATAATCTAATTCCTTAGATTTTCATATACAATGTTTTTAACCTTGTCAACTTGACACACTCGTGTCCCTCCTATCATAAGAATGGATTTTTTTTTTTTTAGTGATCCCTAGTCACTCCTATAATTACTTTCCTCCACTATGGCATGTTGTCATTGGTTGAGGTCTTCTACCTAGTTGTATTATCATTGCCTGAACCAATGTTTGTTTACATTCTATTTAAGGGAAGTCCTAAGACTCCTACTCATCATTTTGCATCACTCCATTATGTCAAGTTGAATTCCATTACAACTATCAATATCTTCTATTTTGTTTGTTGGTTTAAGGGACATATCACAACCCGTTTTGTAATTAATCTAGCCCTACCAACACCAACTTATTAAATCTTGAGGTTCTATTTATATGCCCAATAACTTTATTTTTGTTTCCGTTATTGGTGATTTGCCTTACATTTAACATTCAATTCTTAGTGATCGATGATCTAAAATGCAGAACTGAGGAAAAGAACTGGGGCGATGGCGGACCTGATGCGGCGCAATTAGGGTTTGAGAGAACAGGGATTTCAGAGTCAAGGAGGAAGGATATGGAAGTCCGGGAAGCGAGAGAAGGGTTAAGCAGACGCGGGAGGAAGATTCGTCAGGGAAAACGGAAAGGTGGGAAGGAGAAAGAAAATGGACGGGACTGAAGGGATCAATGCAAGGGAACCAGGCGAGGGGAGAGATCCCCTCCTTCAGGAACATGGTAGCAGGCGAAACAAGCAGAGGAGGGCGGAAAGGAGTGCAGAAAGAGAGAAACAAAGATGTGCCAATGCTGGGAAATCAATGGCAAGCAAGAATGGGAAACATGTGTTTACCTAGGGCACAGAAAAAACCAAGGTATGTAATCCCAAACAATAAACTGGAAGATTATCGATGTTATATGAAAGATCATGCTTTGATCTGTAAGTTTATAGGATTTTGGCCATCTGAAAAGGATTTAACAAAATGGATACAACTAAGATGGAGGCCAAAAGGACATATAGACCTAAAACTAGGAGCAAAGGGCTTCTTCACAGTCATCTTTGCAAACCTAGAGGACAAGGAAAGAATTTTTGAAGAGGGGCCATACTTTGTGAACAATGCAGGACTATTTATGAGAAACTGGGAGGATAGATACAACCCAGATAATGAGAAACTATTGGCAGCCCCCATATGGGTTAGATTGTTCGGATTACCAACGGAGTTTTGGGATCCTGATATATTGGAAGGGATTGGAAACTCGATCAGAACATTCGTAAAGGTGGTAGAGTCGACCAAAAGAGGGAAGTACACATCTTATACAAGGATATGTGTGTACATGAACATAGCAGAGCCCTTGCGGGAATATATAGAGGTGGAATACCATGATGAAATATGGCAGCAGCCAATAGACTATGAGCATATTCCCTTTAGGTGCAGAAGATGCCACGAGTATGGACACCTATACAGGCAATGCCCACAGAATAGAGAGGGGGAAGCAACAAGGATTATGGAGGAAGAACAAAGGAGAGCAGAAGGATCAGATATAGGTGAAAGGGGTTTCAAGGAGGTTCAGAGAAGGAAGAAACCAGGTATGGAAGGAATGAGGGCCCAACCAAAGGAAAATAATATATCAGCTAAAAACCAAAACAAGTTTCAGGTCCTTCACGATGAGGAATAAGAAACCGAGGGTGGAAAGAAGGAAGAGGAGGATAACGAAAATGCACCAATAGATATCATAATAGGGACAACAGGAAAAAGTATAAGTCAGAACAGAGAAGTATAAGTAGAGATGGGGGAAAGTCAGGAGAATATAGTAGGACAAATGCCGAATGGATCAGACAATAAAAAAGATAATGGGGTCGAAGAGGAAAGAATAATGAAGAAACTTCTTCAAGAATGGAAAAACCTAGATGAAAGATTCATCGTGGAATCACAGAAACAACAATATAAGGAAGCATTCCAAAAATACAAGGAGAAGAAAGGCAGTACTTCAGAGATCAGAATAGATCAAACAGGATCACAGGGAAACCAAAGCTTGGGAATGGAAGGTATTGGCAAAGGGGGTAGGAAGAGAGGAAGACGAACAATAAATGAAATGATCCAAGCAGTGGGAGAAATACTAGTCGATTCAGGTAGGGTGATACCTCTGTCAGAGGTATTTCAACAACCATCAAAAAGTTATAAATGATAGTTACAAGTTGGAATATTAGGGGGATCAACAGTAAGGGCACACAGAGATATTTAAAGGAGAGATTGAAGAAGGAAAAACCGAGCATAATGTTAATATAGGAAACGAAATGGAGTATCAACAACTAATAGAAATAATGAAAAGGATGAGGCCTGAATACGAGGTAATGGCCCAAGATGCGGATGGTTCAGCTGGGGGTCTGGCAATTATATGGAACCCTGAGGAGGTAATTTTTTAGAATTGGATTGGCTTCCCTAGAATACTAACAATTTTTCCAGGTTGACAGGAATGGAGGAAAGAATTCTTATTTCAGGGGTTTATGGGCCCCACATAGCCAGGGAACGGAAGGAATTCCTCAAGAATATGTAAGCAATAAGATGAATCATCCCTGGAACCCTATGGATAATAGGAGGGGATTTTAATATGATTCGAGCGTTAGGAAAAAAGAAAGGAGGTATAAGAAGACCAAATCAGAGTATGGAGGAGTTCAATGAGATGATTACAGATCAGAGACTAGTAGATATTCCCACAACCAATGGTGTCCATACATGGAATAACAGGAGGGGAGGAAAAAACCAGATTGCCTCGAGATTAGATAGGTTCCTTTTATCTGAAATTTTTTTGAACCGAGATGTATTTATAGAAGCGAAAATTCTGCCAGGACTAGGGTCGGAGCACTGGCCGATTAGACTGGAAATTGATATCAAGGAGAACAATGGTAAGAAACCATTTAGATTTGAGGCTTTCTGGCTCAGAAACCCCGAATTCTTACGCAGAGTGGAAGAATGGTGGACTCAGAGTAAAGTTAAAGGGAAGGGGAAAATGCATACCATCCAATTGAAGCTCAAAGAAATCAAGGGTAAAATAAAAAAATGGAATAAGGAAGAGTTTGGGAACATCATGGAGGAAAAACAAAAATTAGAGAGAGAAATGGAGGAAATACGACAAAAAATAATTTTGGAAGGAAGGGATGAAGAGAGGAGTAATGAGGAGGGAAGAATAATCAGCCAATTGGAAGAAAGGAGAAAACAGGAAGATATTTTATGGAGACAAAAGTCAAGGATAAAATGGTTGCGCGAGGGTGAAAGAAATACCAAGTTTTTTCATCAAGCTATGGTCCAAAATAGACAAAGGAATCAGATCTTCTCTATCAAAAATGCAAAGGGGGAAAGGATAGTAGAACAGGGAGATATTGAAAAAGTTTTAGTGGATTATCACAAAGAGATTCTCACATAACCATAGAGGGAACGAGGAGAAGAAATAGAATATATTTGCAAGGAAATACCAAGACTAATAACAAGTGAACATAATAAGGCTTTAATGAGGGCAACAACTATGGAAGAGGTGGAGGAAATTGTGATGAATATGAAAAAGAGCAAGGCACCAGGACCGGATGGGTACACAGTGGAATTCTACCAGGCAAGTTGGTACTTTTTAGGACAGGAAGTCCTAGAAGCGGTAGAGGAATCAAGAATGAAGCAAAAGATCTGGCCAGGTATTAACTCGACCTTTCTAACCTTGATCCCTAAGAGCAATAATTTGGAGGACGCTCAAGGTTTTCACCCAATAGCCCTGTGCAATGTCATTGATAAGATTATAGCTACCCTAAGAGCGAAAAGATTAAAGCCTTTACTCCCGAATATCATCTCACCCGAGAAAACTGGCTTTGTTGAGGGCTGACAAATACTTGATGGATTAGTAGTTACTCAGGAGATGATTCATTCCCTAAATCAGAAAAAGCGAAGAGGAATGATGATGAAGTTAGATCTGTCAAAAGCCTATGATCGCTTGAGCTGGAAATACCTCAGAGCGGTTCTTGAAGCATATGGATTTGAAAATAGATGGATCGAATGGGTCTACAGTATGATTTCAACTCCGATTTTCTCAATCTTGGTAAATGGTATCCCAACAAATACCTTTAATGCAACAAGGGGAATTAGGCAGGGAGACCCTGTTTCTCCATTTCTATTCATAATGGCAGCCGAGGGGTTAGGGAGAAACCTCAAAAGAGAGCTAAGGGAAAAGAGAATTAAAGGCCTAGAACCATGGGGAAACAATCTGATAATAACTCATCAGTAGTTTGTAGATGACATTATGCTATTCGGAGAGGTATCAATCAAAGATGTAAGGAACATCAAAAGAATACTAGAAATTTTTATGGAGGCATCAAGAATGGAAATAAACAAAGAAAAATCATGTACATTCATATTTAATACTCCTGATTCTATCAAGGCTCATCTCACCAGAACATTAGGCTTCAGACAGGGGGATCTCCCTACTAAGTATCTGGGGAATCAGTTGGAAATAAATCCTACCCGGATGAAAAACTAGCAGAGTGTGATAGATAAAATAAAAAACAAATTGGTGAGCTGGTCCTTTAGATCTTTGAACATAGCCAACAGAATTTTTCTTTTAAAATCGGTCCTGCAATTGATTCCTATCTACCCCTATCCATTAGGACAGCGCCTAAAAGAGTGTGCACAAAATTGAAAGAAATATTTGGGAAATTTTTATGGGGTGGCCCTAAACAACAGAGGAAATGGGCTTTAGTCTCATGGAAAAGTCTAATGAAAGGAAAAGAGGAAGGGGGACTGGGTATAAGAGATCCTGAAATGCTGAACAAGATATTAGGAGCAAAATTATGGTGGAGGTGGGTATAAGGAGGAAATGATGTATGGAAGAAAATATGGGGACAAAAATATAACATGACTGATACAGTAGAGGGCAGACTGAGAATTGAAGAAGTCCCAAAAGGATCTTCAATCTGGGAATTGGCAAGTCAGAATAGGGACGTGGTTAAAAATCATGCTTTCTGGGAAATTCGTGAAGGGAGCAGAGAAAAATTTTGGGAGGATGGCTGGCAGCAGTGAGACAAATTGTCAGAGATACAAACCTTACAAGAAGTACAACAGAAAGTGAAAAGGGCAGGACTGGAATATGTGAGGGATTATTGGCAAGATGGAGAGATCAGTGAAATATGGAGGACTTGGAGGAAGCCAGAGGAGTGGTATGAAAATATAAACCAGGACCTGGAGAAAATATATACTAAAGAGGTAGAATTGAGGAAAATGAAAATCAAATCAGGAATGGATATTCTCAGGTTGGGAACAACAACGAAAGGAACATTCACAGTAAAAGAAGCCTACTATTTAGCTACGAAACAGGAAAGGGAGGATGGAGCGACTGACTGGAGAATAATATGGGAAGGAAAGTGGTGGCTGAAAATCACAATATTTGCATGGCTGGTGAGCAAAGAACGGATTCTAACTTGGGATAAAATCCAGAAGAGGGGTTTTTATGGTCCCTCAAGATGCAGCCTATGCACCAGAGAAAATGAAAACCAAGAACATATATTAAATAAATGTTCTTTTGCTAGATATTTATGAGAGGAGATCAGATTATTTTTGGGGAAGACAAAGAGAGATCCGAACAACATTCAGAACACCGTAATGCAATGGGGCAAAGGACAATTCCTCAGCAGAGTAGTGAGAAGAATATGGAACTTATCAGTGGGCTTTGTAATATGGTTCCTTTGGAAAGAACGAAATAGGAGGATCTTCTTGGAAAAAAGTTGTCAACCTGAAAGAATATGGGAGGAAGTATGTAAATCGATAAAGGAAACAGTTCTGTCCGAAGCATGGGAAGAGGAGGATTGGAGAATCAATCAAGAGGAAAGAGGAATAGTATCCAAATTAAATATGGACTTTAGTATGATCTACCCCATAAAAGAGAATAGGAGCGGCTCTCAAATACAGAGCCCCAACCAATTCAGATATCCCAGAGAGCATTTTATCAAACTAAACTTTGATGGGGCGTATAACGGTAACCCAGGGCCGGCAGGCCTAGGGGGTATCTACAGGGACAGCAAGGAAAATACAAGGTGGGTGTTTGCGGAATGGGGAGGTGAAATGGCGAATAATGAAGCAGAGTTGTGGGCGGTACATCAGGGATTAAGAATAGCATTGAGAAATACATACATGAATCTGGAGATAGAAGGAGATTCGTAGGTTACAATAGGGATGCTTCGCAAAGTAAAGGACGGAAAGAGCTGGGAGCAAGTGGCGAAAAGCTGGAGGATAGCGGGGATTATCCAAGACATAGCGGGACTACTAAGTAGAATCGATTATAAAATTATAAACCACGTGAGGCGTAAAGGGAATAGGGCTGTGGACCTACTGGCGAATTGGGGGAGTAAAGAGCCCGTCAGAAGATTGGACAGTAGCTGGCCTTCAATAGAAGAGGACCTAAGCTGGGGAGAACTAAAAAACATAATTACGCACGATCATAATGAATCAATTACAGGATAAAGGGATGAGGAAAAGACTCCCAATCGGGATGAGCAAGGTGGCAATCAGGATAATTAATGATCGGCCGTTTGGCATGCAGGAACGAGCAGGCGAGGGGCACGTCAGGATGAACACGGTCAAGCAGATCAGGGTAAGGGATATCTTCTCAAGGCGAGGAGACAGTAGAGTACCGATGGAGGAGGGTAGATATGTCAGGGTGTCAGAGAATGGACAGATTAATGATGGTATGGGAGAAATGGGCAGAGAGGTGGAAAGGGAGGCGATCCATAAGAGCAGAAGAAGGAGGGGAGGTATAAGTAAGAAGAGGTGGCGAAGAAGCAAGAACAGAAGAAGTGCATGCAGAGGAATGAGAGAGGGTGGAAAAAAGACGACGAATACAGCGTGGAGAAAGGGAGAGATTAGGAGCCGGGACGAGAGAACAGGGACTCAGGGAAGAAAACCAAGGCGAAAGGAAAGAATAGCTAAGGGAAGCAACATGTATGCGGGAAGATGGATGCCGAGCAAGGCAGAGGAAGGGAATCAAGGCCGAGGGGACAGAGAAGAAAAGGGTAAAGGAATAATGGAGAGGGATACAGAGAAGGTATTTATCCCAGTTTATGACGACTCAGAGAATGAGAGTGACAAATTTGACGCGGATAAGGAGAGAGGCGAGCCAGGAAATGAAAGGTTCGGAAGGAACGGGAAGTCAGGGGGGAACAAGACTATGAAGAGAGGAAGAGATGATGTCGGGGGCAACCAGGACCTAGAGGACGAAGAGGATAGTGGGAGACAGGCAAGGGGACGAATTCAACGAGGCATGGGAGGTCAGAGGAGATGGGGAGGAGCCAAAGAGAAAATCGGGCGAGGAAGAAGGTACAGAGAAGGAACGGTGGAAGCTGGAGAGGCCAACGCATCAGGGATAGGCAGGAAGGGGAGGAAAGCAATAGGAAGGAAAGTACAGGCTGCTGAGAGGGCTTACTGCGAGAAGACCAATCCAAAAATCCGAAGGATAATCAAGCATCTAGAAGAGGAGTCAATACAGGCTTAGTCGAAGGAGGAAATGGAGGATTGGGTGTATCTTCTTCCGGACCCAGGTCATACGCGTGGCCGAATGAGCTTATACAAACAATCTCTGCACGTATACTAGGTAATGAAGAGACTTCTGGCCAAGGCTATGGAACAAGTAGCCATGGAAATGGCAGAATTATCCTAGGGTATCCCAAATTTGAAAAAGGAGCTGAGGAAGATATAAACTACCTTTCTCATGCAGGATAAGAGGCTGGAAGAAATTCAGCAACAGCTACAAGCAAGCGGATCGGTAATCAAGAAGGAGAAGGAGAAACAGGAAGATGCATGGAACCAATAAAGAGAAGGCATGATTTTTGGAGGTTTTTATAGAAATCTCGTTCTAGTTGCAGTTAGTTATCTGTAGGACTTTTGTTTAATTTTTATATGCAAACAAAAAACAATTTTAATAGATATAGGGCTGATGTATATAAAGCTTGGAAAGATAGAGTGAGAACCTATTATTTTTGGTTGGCTATTAAAAACCTTAGGTGGTCAAGAAACCCGGTTTCCCCTCAGGGCGGGTTGAGATCACCACAATCATGTAGTGATTTCAATTTATGGTAATAGAAAAATGGGTCTCTCCTAAGTTTACAAAAAAAAAACATTCAATTCTTAGTATTGATCTGTAATGGCATATTGACTCCTCTTAGTGTTCAAAGTCAACACATACACTTACATTGTGGCTATTTGCACTAGCATCTAGGTATATCTTATCATTATTAATGAGCTACCTCACATCTAACAATGAAATATATCATTCATCACTAAATAAGTGATGTTCCCCATAATCAACTACAACTTCATTAATCACATTGTGGATATTTGTACTAGATGATATTAATATTTTAAATGTAGTTGAAAAGCAAAGACACTAATGGCTCTTTTTTAACATTTCTTGTAAGCCTCTAGCTTATCTTAGTGAACTCATTACATTTTCTAGACACCATTTCAATGTTCCTCATTTATTATAGATCAATATTGCCTAAGGTCACCTTGCTCCATCACAATTGCAAATGGACGTGACATTGATTTTACATATAGCATGGAATAACTTCATCTACAAATCCACTATCCCATATTCTACATTATTTGACAATGACATAAGAATGTGGATGACTACCTCATTATGAGAACTATCATACCTTATCCGTGTATTTGCAAATGCTATCTTTTCTTCTTTGTTATGGTTTCCATCAAATGTAGGCCCACTCTTCTTTTAAAAGTTTAGGAAAGAAATACATGTGACATTTCCTTTATATGATGTTTCCCTAACATCACAAAATATAGGGCACATGTTATCATATCAATTTCATATGCCTACGAGACTTAAGTGGAAATATACTAATATAGTTGATATCATCATTACACACACACACACAATATAAATATATAGATATATAGATGGAATTTAGGTTACTTTCACAACACAAATCAAAGCCAAACTTCAGGAACTAACCATCAAAGGGGCATGTCAACTTTTGTTTTATTAGTCATATGAATCATGCAGTAATTTCCTTAACACTCGTGCAATCATTGTAGTGGCATGATTTGAGCAATTTCATGGACCATTAATACCAGAGATAACTAACTTTGAGACGCAGTAGGTGAATGCTTAACCATAGTCATGGAATTTCTTCATTCAATTGGAGGGTAGTTGACCACCTCTTGATCAATTCAATGACATGAGTTCACATAAATGAATCGTTTGGATTCCCATTTAATTAACTCACCTTCAATCTCATCTTTCACATTTTGCGCAAACCTCTTTGATGCATTCTATAATACTTTGTTGTGCTAAAGTTGAATTGCCAAGATTGTGTGAATGAGTCAAAAGTCACTTGTTTTCATTCACATTTCTTAACTTTTCCTTGGCACCACACTACCCAAATTTCTTTTAAAACATTGATTACAAAGGGGCAAGTATTGCTTGACTATTGCATCAATAGAGAGATCTTGTTGAAGCATACAAATTACCCTCCCATGGAGAATCAATAATCATCATATCAATAGGCCATTATGTAGGTGATATTATTTAGTTTTGTATATTTCCAATGGCTTAATAAATCACTGAGATCTCCCCCTCTCATATGTTGTTTAATTTGTTTAAAATCATATACTAAGTGATTTGTCAATAAGTATGTATACATAAGGATTTGAATTCATATATTGAATGGTTTATTAGCTAGCTTATATGCATAAAAGGTTATTACCATTTTCTTTGATTTAATGGTCAATTAAATATGTCTTGAGAATATATTTTGAGACATTACATAGAAAAAGTAACCCAACACTTGAAACCTCTAGAAGGGTTACTATCATTTAAAATATGAGAAAGGTAGTCAAAGTGTATGCTAGATATTTTTTTTTTTGTAAAAGTGACTATAGTTTGGAGAATAGCAATAGTGAATCCCTATGATAGCTATCTCCTATAATTAATGAAAATTATTATAATCTAGTAATTAATGAAAAATTACTATCATTTGATAAAAGTATACCAATATTAATTATTACAAAATTGAAAATCAATAAATGTATTCAAAAAAACTTTAAAAACATATAATATATTACTTTTTAAAAATATGATGTGACAATGTTCACATATTATTATCTATATTTTATAAATAAAAGAACCAATACACATAGTTATAAATAAATACGATTGAAAAAGTATAATATATATATTATATATATATATATATTCCATTAATTTTGAGAATAATTTATATATAAACATTTTTATGATTAATATTTTGAAAAGCTGTAAATAAATTTTGAAGTTAGGATGATGTTTATGTCACATTAGGTTAGGTTTTCATGGGAACCATTAATATCACTATTTTAAAAACAAAATTTCCAAATGAAACCCTCACCCTCTAATATCAAGAATACTACTTATATGACAGCCTACCCTACTCGCCTGCTAAGTCCAAAACTAAGTGCACTTACAAGACTACAGACGACAATATTCTTGCCTTTCACAGAGTCTTCAATCTAATACGACCGTGATATTTGATCTTTCCATTTGACGGTGTGAATTAAACCTTACCGAACGTCATTTCCCGCGTACAATGATTCTCAGTACTTTGGCAGTGAGTGGCGATTAGAATATTGGCAAGGTATGACAGTTGGTAACATTATCCTA
>APFE031230590.1:2063-43911 GCA_000404065.3 Pinus taeda
CTACCCATCTACTTGCCTAGCATTTTTTGTTTCTTCTTGGAGGGTGCACTTGAACTTGCAGACCCTTATGTGCCTTTTCTTTTCCATTGGCTTTTTTCTTTTGATTGCCTATTTAGCACTACCCTTATTGCTTCCAAGGCCCCAGATTAAGCAGTTGGGAACCTTAGTTTCTCTGCCTAACTATTGGTCTACCAAGATTAAACACTTTGGACAGACTTCTTTCTCTATTCTACAACAGAAAATTGAAACATGGCATGATCCAGATTAGACTGTTGGACCATCCATCAAAATTTAGTAAACATGAAGGCATGTACACACCTTGCTTTGTCTTGGAAATATGGGATCTTTGTATCAGCAAAGCAGAGCATATTTGGCATTTGAATTTGCCAATCATGAAATATGAAACCTATTGGTATAGGTATCCAACACACACCACTCATCATTAGTCTATTTGTCAGTTAGACTAACTACAACTAGTTCAACTAAGTCAAACTGAACACAACTCCATCAACTCCTCATTCAACTCCACCTAACTCAATCACTTGAGTTTTAACTGAAGTCCTTCATGCAATAGCTCAACTAACCCATAGGAAAAGTGTATTTCCTTTTGGCAGTTGAATCTGCCACATCCGTAGGTCGAACTGAAGTGCTGCAAGAGGATAAGATAATGTTTATAGTCCAAATATTATTAAGAGCTAATAATATTTGACTGTTCTATTTTTAGCCCGACAGTCTAAAAAGAGACTCCGCCCATATGTCTAAAAATAGAGGTCCATCTATTTTTACCAACATGACCAATCATCCGCAAATAGCATCCTGCAACTCATAGACCATGATCCATATGTCTAAAAATAGACAGTCTAAAAATAGACTTTGCGCCAAAAATCACCTGCGAGACCACTTAGTGAAGGCGACTTCTTTTCACTAAGCTCCATCATCTTGTTGCATTTTCAACACTCCCTCTAAACAAGATATGGATTATCTTCAACCCCTATCTTGTAACTCTGGAATGTTCTGCATGCAACACATCTACCCGGTCCACTTGCTCCAACAACACTTGGAACAAAAACACTCCCAACTGACCCCTCTGTTGGGCTAGGAACATACTCTGATCCTGAAGCTCTACCTGCTACTAACAAGTGCTCCCTCTCAGAAATCTGCGCTACCGCAACATGTCCATGCATCTCGTACCATTGTACACCTCTCTGTACCACCTATCATTATGAAAAACACTTGTGCCTCTCGCATTGCTACAGCCTGCTAGCTATGCGTTGTCCTGGGATTCCTTGGACTATCGATCTCTCTACTGCTCCATCCGCATCTATCTCTACCCAATCAGTTAGTTCCTGATATACCACATCGGGGCTCCTGTAGCAAGGTCTCATCCAAGAGGTTGGGTACCTCAAGGATCCTGCCCCTCCTCCTTGGGACGATCACTCTATATCACCCCACCTCCTACCCAGAGGTATGGCTACATGTGATCCCTCTACCCACCTGGCTCAAAGTTTCCCCCTACTGGAGGTCTCTGCATGAGTAGACGTCTCTACTCGATCTCCACTCAACTTCCCCTGTTGTAGCTGCTCCACAACCTCCTGAAGTTATTGCACCAATCGTGGCTCCTCCACCATTGGCTGAGACTTCTTCTGGCTCTGCAAGTTGAGAGTTAATATACCCTCCCTCTCAACCACCAAGTCTCGATTAGTTGCCTTACTACTCAAGGCTTTGCATGCATCTTGAACCTCAAGAGCATACAGGTTCTTGACCTGTGAACCAATCTGCTTCACCTGTCTAGTGATGATTTGTCTAAGGAAAACATTTCCCTTACTAAAGACTACATCATAACCTCTCTCTTCCAGCATCGCGATCGAAACCAAGCTTCTCTTCTGTCCTGGTACATACTTGGCATCGGTCAAGGTAAAGCGAGATCCATGCTCCCTCTGAAAAATAACCGTGCCTACACTTGACACACTATACTTCTCATCATTACCCAATGCTATGAGTATCCGGAGATCTTTCTCCTCCAAAGTACTGAACAAACTCTTGTCTCTGGTCGTGTGGAAAGAAGCTCCACTATCAAGAAACCAACCACTTCCCACCATGGATGAAACCATGCATGCGAAGAGTGTGAAATCCAACTCAAACTGGGATGCAAGTGCCTCACCTTTAGATCCTTCTTCGGATCCCTCCTTGGATTTCATCCGTGGACAATTTACAGCATAGTAGCCCACCTCATGACAACGAAAGCATCGCACTTTCAATTTGTCAACCTTCTTCCCATCATTGGAAGAACTAGATTCAAAAATATAAACCTTCTCCTTCTTTGCTTTGGCAGCCAAAGCACAATTTTCTTCATCAGATGCCTTTGATGAAGATCTGTCCCTGGTATTCTGCCTGATCTCCTCTTCTACAAGATCCGACCAGAGTCTCTCCCATCCTGGCAATTTCTCCCAACCATTTGGAGAGTCCTAATAGGAATGCCAACTCTTCGGAAGACCAAGGAGAGCCAAGCTCACCAATTCCTCATCATCGACAGTCACCGCCACACATCCCAGCTCATCCCGGCATTGGGTGAATTTCGTGAGTTACCTGGGCATACTGTCTCCATTCTCACACTTAATGTTTCTGAGTTTATCCTTGAGCGCCAACTTCCTTTGGTCGCTCTTGCTTTGGAATAAGTCTTTCAATGCTTTGCACATCAAGTATGGAGAAGCCTTTCCATGGAGGCTGGATACAATGTGATCCCTCACGCCCTCCAACAGAATCCTTCGACACTTTGCTGTCTTCTTTTGGCAAGTCTCAACTTGAGTAGCATCAGTAGGTTTTGGGACATCCGCATCTATGAACTCCATCCCATTATCATCTAACACCACCTCCATCCTGTCCTTCCATGCAATATAGTTCGAGCTGCCCTTAAGGGCATACTCCAATCGCAATGTGTTAAAAGACATTTCAACTTTGACACCAACAAAACACTGCTGCAAATTCGAATTCCACCAGCTCAAAATGCAATTGCTTCTGATCTAAAATTCGTGAGAACAAAGTATTTCTCCTACAGATATCGATTGTATGGGCATTCACTCGATATCTCACCTTCCAAAAGAAGGATGAATCCAGAGGCTACTTGGCCCGATTACAAACTCTGCCTAAAGAAATAAAATGTAAGCACTTTCTGAATAATAGATTTGATGATCAATCCTCGCTTTGATATCCTGTAGAACTTTTTCTACAAATCAACCAGCTCCGATACCATGTAGAAATTTTGAATAATATAACACTTATTCACAGAGCTTATCCCGATTATACACTATTTTTGGAATGCATGCATAATACATAACCTCCTCTACGTTGATCATCAATTTTGCGGAATCAGAAACATTCGCATGTGCATATTGAAACATCAATCACACATATCAACACAGTATGTAATTGGGAAAGCATATAGTTGAAAACCCCTAAACTATCTGTATATTATATTGATTGAGAACATGTAACAATACATAGTACAATACTCCTCGGAAGTACTCAGTACTATCTCCACCTGTTACACACAAACTAGCTCAGATTTGAATCAATCACTGGCTCAAATCTCCTCTGTTGCTTGCTTGCCTCCACTGCGCAATCCTCCATGAGAATAGATGAGGATGACTGATCCAAACTCGTATTTCCCTTGTCTATACCACGCAATCCTCATTGGCAATACTCAATCCATTGATTGTGAAAATCACATGCACAACTATACTCACAACTGACAGCTGTCTTGCCCTTTCACTCACCTCTAACGCTTGTCTCCACTGAACTGTCCATGCATTGATTTAACTGATGTATTCTTTAGTTGATTTATGAGTTAATAATTAGTGAATTAATTAATAATTGATTCACACCACTCAACCGGTTCAACTAAGTCAAACTGAACAAAACTCCATCAACTCCTCAATCAACTCCACCAAACTCAATCACTTGAGTTCTAACTGAAGTCCTTCATGCAATAACTCAAGTAACCCATAAGAAAAGCATATTTCCTTCTGGCAGTTGCATATGCCACAGCTGTAGCTCGAACTTAAGTGCTCCAAGAGAATAAGATAATGTTTATAGTCCAAATATTATTAGGAGATAATAATATTCCACTGTTCTACTTTTAGACTGGCAGTCTAAAAATAGACTCCGCCCATATGTCTACAAATAGAGGTCCATCTATTTTTATTAACATGATCAATCATCCACTAATGGCATCCTGCAACTCATAGACCATGATCCATATTTCTAAAAATATACATAGTCTAAAAATAGACTTTGCGCCAAAAATAGCTTGTCGGACCACTTAGTGAAGGCGACTTCTTTTCACTAAGATCCATCATATTTTTGCATTTTCAACATGAATGAATAAAAAAAAATATAAATTTTGAAAAACAAATCTCATGATTTCACTCAAGTGGTGATGTAAGCACCACCCATTTCACTAACCAATTGACAGGAACATTTGAAGAAGGAGCCTCGAAGAAACACATGAAGAACATGTTCTATTATGGTAAGAAATGGATCACATTTCTACTTTTGAATTCCCTATTAAAGATCTAAGAGGAGTGACACAAATGCAAATACCTCCCCCATCTTCTCTACCATATTTTCATGGCTTGACAAATGAAGATCCAGGTACATTCTTATTTGAGTTCAAAATACTTTGTAGAGGATATGATTATTGTACTAATAATCAAAAGTTGAAAGTGTTTAATCTTACTCTAAATGGAGCATCTCTCCGATGGTTCATGACCTAGGTGGAAACTGCATCCAAACATAGGAGGACATGAAGAACATATTCTTGAAGAAGTACTAGAGCTATTGCAAGGCTGATGAAGATATTTTCAATATGATACAAGGGGAATATGAAAGCCTGGAGGACTATGTGGATCAATTTCAATACAACCTTCAAATATCAAAACATAAGCATTTGAAAGAAGAGATCTTAAAAACACTCATTCTTAAAGCAATCAAAGATGAATTTTTAGAACTCTTAAATCTAATAGGAAAAGGTGATGTTTTTCAGTCATCATATGATGATGTTTATGAATTGTGGATAAGGTATTCAAGAGGAATCTCCAAGGCTTATAAGAATTCTAGAGACGTATGTTCTTTCTTTTCCAAATCTGCTACAAGAACAAGAGATATAAGAGCTGAAATCAATGATTTATTTGAACATTTTAAAATTGATCTTATTAGCTCTCTAAATTCATAATTGGATGTTTTTTAGGTTCAGAAAAATCAAGAATTTGATGAAGTGTTTTTCCCTCATTATTGGAAGAAGCAGCCCATAGATAGTTGTTTTTCCTTATCTATGATGGAAGTATTATATCAAAGAGATGAGGAAGCTACAACAAGGTCAAAAGCATGTAAATCATGGCCTATAGGTATGGTTGAAAACACTTCTTCTCCATTCTCTTACTTGCATAATCCATTATGGAATACTAATGTGTTAAGGCAGCCATGTCAATCTTAATATAACCACCATCAATCTTGTCTACAATTTTGGCATGGTTCACCTTATGATTGCATGACAAATCTCCCTCATCTTGTAGCACAAACACATTCTCCATATTCTTCACCAGCTCTTCCACAACATCTTGCTTTCCCATTAAAACCATCCACACAACTCAATCAACCACATCATCAAAATGCTCCATTCCATACACAATTTCCTGCTCAACTAATTCCACACTCTCACTAGAATAAACCAGTACAACATGCTTACAGTGTTGAACTGCAAAATTTACCCACCCTTTCCACCCACTCTATCTCACATGCTCTATTAGAGAAAACTTACAATGAGATTTCGAATGTTTCAATTTCAAAAATTGTAGAAGTTATGGAAGAAAATGAGGTTTCTTTTAGTCTGCATCAACAAGCCATTTTAAACGCTCGAAAACTGCAAGATATGATGGATATGGGAAATCAACAAAGTAAAGGATATATTGAAGATTGGTTTCACTCAATTATTTCTTTGCAGCATCACTCCATACTTCAACAATTTTTGATACCATCTTTTCAAGGGAAGTTGGCTTCTCATACCCTAATATTCATTAACATGCATTTTTCAAATTTGGGTATGTGCATACATGAAGCCTTATTTTGAAAATGGTTCCATTGAAAGTACTCTTATACGTAATCATATTCATTTTTCAAATCAAATTAGGTTAATGTAAAAAAAAAGAAAAAGGAAAGACATAAATAAATACATTTTGTTTTAATGTAAAACTAGTTGTTTTTTGTTGCAACATGCTATGGAAATCAACATTGGTGATATTTTTTTTAATTCATTTATGTATGTAGATGAATTATAATAGAAATAATAGTTCTAAAAACACTCATATTCACTTTTATCACCAATTTGAAAAAATGCTTGAATATCATATTTTTTTGGCTTGTGGGCTTGATGAAATTTCTAAAAAACACAGTCGGGAAAGTCATGTTTTGAGGGAGAAAAAAGAAATATTTTTAAAATATGTTTCTATTCTAAGTAGCCCTTTATGTTTAATTTCCAACCCAATTTTAATTACTCAATTTGGATATGTAACGAAAAAGTTAGAACCTAACATTGACAGGGTGTCTAACTGGCACCTCAGGAACATAGTTGGGACAAACGATTTTTGGAGGCCTAAATGAATATATTTTTAAAAAATGTTTCTATGGTATATTCCCCTATGAATCTAGTTTACAAAGAAGTTGGAATAACTCATTTTAGATATCGTATGAGGAATATATGATCAAAATACTGACTGTCTATCGTAAATCAAAACTCTTAAAACTTTGTCTTTCCGGCTGTTCCTTAGAGTATTTAATCTATCAATTCTTCTTGTCTTCAAAAAATATTTCTATTGGTGATAAATAAATGAATCTAATTTCATTTCCAATTTGGATCATTTGAATCCGATATCAAATGAAAAATATATGCTTAAAATATCCACTATTGTTCTAATTGGGGTAATCGAAAATGACTCTGTTATCTAGGTTGTTCTAAGTAAAATTGACATATCATATCATTGTATTTTTAAACCCTATATTTATTGGAGATATACCTTTGAATTAGCTCTCATCTAGTTTTATAATCACTCAATTTGGACGAAAAACAAAGAAGTTGTGATTAAAACACTACAGGTTAGCATGATTGGTCACTACTCTCCTGCAAGTGACATAAATTTTACTTTGTTATTTCCTCCATGGATTTCTTATAAAAAGTTACTATTTGTTGTTTTTTGGATAATTCTTAGATTAGGGGAGCCTGATCACCTCTCTTTCTCTATGATTTAATGTTTTATTGCAAGTAGACAATTGTTTTTTTGCAAGTCCCAGGAGAAAAAGAAGGTCAATCTATGGACGAGTGATTCTTGAAAGAAATTTTAATGAAACAAGGGAATTTCATCCAAATAATTACCCAATGGATTCATAATAGAGGAAATGAAGAATTGATTTCCATTTGAAGATTCATGTCTTTTCATTGCTGCCAAAACATTTTTCAAAGAGATCATTTTTTTACATAACATCATAGCTGTTGTAACTTAATTTATTTATTTACATAATGTTTTTAAATAAAATGTTGTTTCTTTTTTGATTTCTCTTATATTTTTGTGTTTCAGGTGTTGCTTCCTTCAAATTGTGACCCATCCTCAGCATCAATGCAGTGAACAACTAATTTGTTTTTGCGTTCTTGCATTTCATGATTGTGCATTTTTGTTGTTCCTTTCCGAATGAACAACACTTTTGTACTATTATTATTCCTTTTAAAAGAAGGAACAACACTTTCACACTTTTGAAAAGGAACAACACTTCTGCATTTTATTGTTCTTTTTCAAAGGAACAGCACTTTTTCACTTTTGTTGTTCATTTTCAAAAGAAAAACACTTCTGCATTCTGCTGTTCCTTTTGAAAAGAACAACACTTTCGCAATTTTGTTGTTCATTTTCAAAGGAACAACACTTCTACATTCTGCTGTTCCTTTTCAAAGGAACAACACTTTTGCACTTTTGTTGTTCATTTTCAAAGGAACAATACTTCTGCATTTTTGTTGTTCCTTTCCGAAGGAACAACACTTCTACACTTCTACATTTTTGTTGTTCCTTTCTGAAGGAACAAAACTCCTATAGTTTCAGATCATTTTTGTTCCTTTCTAAAGGAACGACACTTCTGCACTTTCACATTTTTGTTGTTCCTTTCTCAAGGAACAACACTTCTACAGTTTCACATTTTTGTTGTTCCTTTCCGAAGGATCAGCACTCCTGCACTTCTGCATTTTTGTTGTTCCTTTCCAAAGGAACAACACCTCTGCATTTTTGTTGCTCTTTTCCGAAGGAACAACATTTTCACATTTTTGTTGTCCCTTTCAAAGGAACAACACTTTCACATTTCTGCTGTTCCTTCCAAAGGAACGACATTTGTGCATTTTTTTTGTTCTTTTTAAGGAACAACACTTTTTCACATTTTTTTTTTTTTTTGTTCCCTACAGGGAACAACACCTTTTTCATGTGTATTTTTTCTTTTTGGTGTGCATTTCCTTAGTTTTTACCTACACAGAACACCATGTTTTCAAGTGTGTTTGTTGTTCCTTTAAAGGATCAACACTTTGGGAGTATTTTCCATAACAACCCTTCCTTCCTCTTGTGGGATTATTCCTAGTTCATCTCAACCATATTTTACTCGTTCTCTTTCATGCATGAAGTACACTACTTTTATAAGAACAAGAATTATGAATTCTATTGAAGCGAGTTAATATTATTCATGTTATGATATTTAACAGAACAGCTCCTTGATGATAGATTCTTTTCAAAAGGGACAAAATTATTTATATACTATTTTACTGCATTGTTTTCTATTGTACATGGTACTGATTTATCATCTTAATACCATGCTGGTTCCACTCTTCTTGATTATAATATTCTTTGTCTGTAATAAATGAGATTATGGGTATATTTTTTTCTATTGACATGTTCAACTTCTTCCACCATCCTTGCTCTTAAGGAGTATTGAGCCTCCCTCTTCTTATCATAAAAATATATCATAACAACAAAATTTTGTTCACAGATGGAGGATAATGGGTCTCATTATGAGCCAGCCTACTATGTTCATAAGGTTGTGACAAAGTGACATTCCCATTATGGCCACCACACCAAGGTTATGATCCATTGGATAGCCAAATTATCCTTGGAACAGGAGGTCTCATCATGAGCTGGCCTGATCAATTTTGCTACATCCCAGTGAATGGCAGTGTGGTTATTTGGTTACCACGCCAACGCACTGATCTCTTTTGTAGAATAGCGCTGGAACTCTCCCTTTATAAATTGAGGATCTTGACTCATATGGGTTAAAAAGCAACCATGCCGAGGCTATGGACACTTGCTAGCAGTAGAGGCTCTGCTTATGGTATTGAAGTTATATCTTATCATCAATTATTACTATAATACCCTTTTCTTATTTTTTTCTTTTTATCCGAGAAGTTATTTCCTTAATTTTTTCCTTGTTTTGAACCTTTATGCATGAGAAATTATTTTCTGATCAATCACATCATTTTTCAGCTAGAATACTGTCAGCAAAGCATCTTTTTGGCATATTGCTATCATTTTTCTTTTTCAAATAACTTATCATTAATCCAAAGTGTCCTATCCATTATTCATAACTATATTTACACATGGTGCTCTCATTATAACCATAACTCTCATCGTCCTATAATTGATATCTGTACTCTGCTTCATTTGCTGTTGTATTGTTCATTCTCTTGCCTTGTCGTCAGCACAACACCTTTTATATGCTTTATGGTCATGGAATACCTTTTCCAATTGTTGGGGGAATGTATGCATTATGGGATAGCATGCAATATGATTACTGCACTCTGCCATAACTTGTCGATTTGACAAAATATTAATATTGCATGTATACAAAAAATTTTCTGATTGAAATTTTTGCATGCGTCTTAATCTGTTGCTATTCAAAACTAACACTATGGATTCAAGAACATTGTATGCAAAATAGTGGTTTATTTACAAGAAAACAACAAGTATGGGGGGAAATTCTATTTGCAGCATGACCACACTATTGCAACTAACAAAAGAGGCTTGAGCAACTCGCAAACATGAATGATTCTTCAGACATGATGTGCTTGCTTCGATTCCACCTTTTGCATCACTTTCAGCACCAACTTTGCCTACATCGGCTTCAACAAATGCCAGTACATATATGTAATTCCTTTTCTTTTTGGAGGTAAAACTTGAGGTAAAATATCATAATTTTCTGATTTACTATGAATTTAGGAGAATTTAATGAAAATCCATTTTGAGCATTATTTATCATCCTTCATTCCACATCCTTGCCCCTTCCATTTTTCAGTGGCATATCATCTTTCAGTTTGGGGGAGTGTTGCTTCCATTCATTTCTTTCTTATGACCATGTCATTCATATTCTTTATCATCCATTGTTATTCTTATTCATTCTCAACCCATCCCTTATTCCATATTGTTTTACACCAAGAATAAAATTCAACAGATGGTAGCAACCACCTCAATTTTTTTCTAACATTGCATGAGGGCATGGTAATTCTTCAGAGAGGGGGAGGAATTGCTATGCATGATGGATGCTTTCTACTTTCTTTCTCATTTAAGGCATACAATTTCATTTTTACACAGTGCAGAAATTGATTTCCATAATATTTTTAAAACTATGAACTCAATTCTTATAATCTCTGTAAAACACAAACGTATCATTAAAATACACAAACCCAGATAATTCGAGTTAAATCAGTTCATAAAATTTTGGAAATCATACACTCTCACTTACAACCATTTTTCTTATATCTCATAATTTGTGCATCAAAATGATCTGATTTTTGGATCATAGAAGCATTAATATAGTAGAAATCTACTTGCAAAATTTCAACAGAATCTAGTTTGTAGTTTTTGAGAAAATGGTTAATGAAGTTTGTTGTTACTTATATCATATTTTACTACAACTTCATATACACATAACTTGAACATCAATGTAAAAATTGTTACGTCTTCATCAAGATTGCTAAAATTGAATATTCATTAATTGAGGATGAATTCATTTGTTCTATCCATTTTATGAGTTGGGATGAACAATTTTTTTATTGCTTGGTTAACACATGGTTTTTGTCTTTGGGTTGCATGAAGACATGCAATATATTCAATTTTTTTTTGCACGAGGACATGCAATATATTCAGTGTGGGGATGTGTTGGGCCATTAATATGTCATTATTATTATCTTTTTTGACTGCTTATTCCACCCATTTTTACTCTTCTTTATCATGTCTTTATCATGGTTTATCATATAATTCCATCTTATAATGATTTATGCTCTTATGGAAAAATAGTATTTCTTCTCCTTTATTTTTAATAAATTGATGATTATGCATGATTTTATGAATGATGGTTTATTAATAAATTGGTTTTAATATTATTCACCACTTTTAGCCTCCAAGATATTTTTCAGATTGAAGATTTGATCATTAAATGTGCCAACTCAGAAATTCACTGGAATAAGAAGTGATGATTTTTTGGGCAACTGGAGAAGAATATGGAAAATTCGAAACATGGGTTTTGTCCGTAACGGAACATGTTAGTTTTGCAATGTGCAGCCTTCCCAAATTCGTCCCGTACAAAGAGAAACAAAAGGTTCTCTAAAGACATTTTTCTCATATTTGTTGTGTGGTCGGTTTCCAAATTATGCCAATTGCAATGCCAAATTCAACCCGTTCTTGTTGAATGCTAATGGACAAATATCTTAGAGATGATCTTGCTTATCAATTTGTTGAAGAACAATCCAATTTTGTAATAGAAATAATGCTGTAAATATCTCTGTTGTAACTACTCTCTGCTCTCTCTCTATTTAGATAAAAACAGAGATCAGAGAAAGAGATTCAGAATTGAGGATTCAGAATTAGGGATTCAAGAATGATGATTGATTATTCATGATGGAATAGGATAAGATAGGAGGAAAGAGGGATTGTTGCATTACCATTGTAATTCTCAAAGCTTTTGTTGTTGTAATGATTTCACAGTTTGATGATGAATAAATAAAAGGGTTGTTGTCCATTTGCCTTATCTGAAGTAGCCCAGCAGCATCGGCTCGTAGCTAAGGGCACAACCTCTGGTGGATTAAGCTGCTGCTTTGTATTATACCTTTACGATTTCTGTCGTGTGATAGTTTGATTTCCTTTTCATTTATTTTATTTAATAATCTTTTGTTTATGAACATTTCGCATAATTGCTCCGTTATATTGAAATCATAATTGGATTACGTTAACTCGAAAAAATTATTAATTATAACTTGAAATGTCCTGCTGTTAATTCTGATCTAATACTGTGTTGTCTAATTAAGACCGTGGTTTATTTAATTACTGCTCATTTATAATTGTAATGGTTGTTCAATTAAGTTATTGTTCAATTATAACTACAATTGTTGTTGCTTTAATACCGGCGATTAATGTTCATACTGCTAGATTAAAATTGTTGATTTAGTTACATTTACAGTTGCTATGTATTTTTATTTAATTAGCTTTGCTGTTCAATTTTTCAATAGATTTAGTTGTTGTTCTTTCCTGCAAGGATTTGATTTCACCTTTTAAATGTTATTGCAGCAAGTGTGTTTTAGTGATCATTTCCAATTGAATTTCCATTTCCAGATATTTGCTTTAGTGTGGATTGAAATATCAACAACTGTAAAGCACGCTGACTACTGCTGTCTAAGTTCTCAGATTGGAGATCTTGCCTATGATTGATTTTCATTTGCATCAGTTTACAGGGGAGAGAGTTATCGTTACTGAGTCCTCGATTGATGGTTGTTTGAGTGAATGATTTAGTTCATAACATTTCAGTTTCTTTCTATTCCAATTAGATTTTATTTCAAGCATTCATTTACTTTTGGATTTTAAGCGATATACTGCAAAACATTATTCTTGAGTAAATAGCCACCTCAGACTGAGTACACTCTTGAAATAAAAAATTGTGCATGTGTTGACAATTAATGTGAAGATAATTAGGAGTTAAAAGTACACATTTTTATCGCTCAACACTCCCCCCCCCTCCCTTTTTATATTTTATCTTATTTACCATAATTATAATTATTCTGAATCTACTAAGTTCATTATTTTATTATAAATTTCCCCCTCTCCTTCTCTTGATTAACAACTTATATTATCCCCTATCTTTATCCATTTTATGACGCTATTTTTCATAATTAATATATTCAAATGATCTCTTAACTATTTCTTGATCATTTGATATTTCTGATCTAACTCTTAATATTTTAACTCTTCCTTATCTTATTCTTTTACAGTATATAATACTCTAGATCTAAACCTCTTTAATATTTAATAGTTTATATTCTCCTAACAACTCAACTCATTATTAGTGATATCTATATGTCATTATTAAAAATACTAATTTATAACTAAATCTATAATAATAAATAATTCTCATCTCATTTTATAATATTTTGAGTCCTACCCTTAACCTTTTTACCTGATTATTGATTAATTTTTTTATTGATTAATTTTTTATTTTTATATAATCTCCCATCCTAATTTATTAAGGAATTACTTCTAACTTTCTTAACAACTCATTACTATTATTTAGCATATCAACTAATTTATAACTATCTTTAAAATAAATAAAATATCAAATAAATCCATTCTAATTTTTTAGAATTTCTATTTACCTAATCACCAACACCTAGTTTTTCAAAGACTGATTTATTCTATAAGATTGCATGATTTTCTAACCTTGTCCTGACAATGAACCACATTAGTTGGTTCGAAATATCAACCAAATCCTAATGATGTTATTAATCCGAAAGACATTTATCTATAATAACAACATTATTATTTAATAATTAAAACAACTTAAAGCTCTTTTGTAGATTTAGTGTTTCAATGGATCCCACTGAAAACACACTTTCAAGGAGTTGTTTACAATAGCTGAAAGTTGCACATTCTACTCAATCCAAAACATAAAAGAGGGGATAAGCACGCCCAAGCATTAGTTGGTGGCTACTACACATTCTATTCAATCCAAAACAGAGAGGAGGGAAGAAGCACACTCGAACTTTAGTTGGTGTTTGTTGCACATTCTACTCAATCCAAAACAGATAAGAAGGGAGAAGCACACCCAAACTTTAGTTAGTGGTTGTTGCACATTCTACTCACTCCAAAAGAGACAACAAGGAAGAAACACACCCAAACTTTAGCTCATGGTTTCAATTTCTTTACAGTTGGGGAAGAGTGTTGGAGTGTTCCCAAAATACTTCAGAAATTTGAAAAAAAATACCTATATAAAATTCAAATAGAAAAAAATAGAAATTATATAACTTATAAATAATAATAAATAAGATTTTTTATTCTTTTTTATAAACATTTGTTATTTTTAAGCAGTGAAAAATTACTATTTTATACTATATTTTAATATGAAATTTATTGTTTTTTACCACTGCAATTTTTTTAAATATATGATTTACTTTACTTTTTAATATAAAAATTATGTTTAAATTTGTAATCATTAAATTTTTTATTAACAAAAATTGTAATTTTATTTTTTTTAATATGCATTGGTGAGAGTGGTCATTTGTGAGCATGTCATTGACATCAAACATGCCAAAACCTCGTCTGTTTTGGGAGAGCATGTAGATGAATTTAAGCATCACATTTGCATTGAGGATGCCCAATTCGTTGTTAGGGTTAGTCATTTCCATCATCATAAATTGAGGGAGGCACTAAAAGTTGAAAAAGTACCCAATAATTTGAATAGAGATGATGGTTGGAATATTAGTAGAATTTGGGTCCCTATGCCGTTTTCTAGTTTTTTAGGTTTCTTTTTGGGATTTATTTTGTTTATTTGTTTATCTATGTAGGTACTGGTGTCCTTTTCATAGTATTTGTTGTTGCTTTATTCTTTATTACAATTTATTTTCTTGACCTTTAGTGTTTTCTTAAGTATTTTATCATCCTATTCGTTCTTAACTCCTTTTAATATTTTTGTTATTTGTTTAATAGACCTCACCTCATATTTTATTGTTGACCCTACTTTCTTTATGATTATCTTCTTTGAAAACACACAACACATATATATATATATAATAATCTTTCTTGTATATTATTATATATAATATTAATATATATATATATATATATATTATTTATTTTTATTAATAATAATTTGTTCGATTAGCTACTCCTTTATAATTATTTTATTTTCCTATTCGTTTGGAGTAACCTACTTTTTATTCTTGTTGTTTTCTTTAATATTTGATTTAATATAATTTATAAATAATTTTTTAGAAAACTAGCCATCTCTTACATAATAAATATTTGTTTTCAATATATTAATAAATTAATATCACAATTTAAATATTATTGTTCAAATATACCCTTTACTTGATATTTGGGTCTCTACTTTGCTTTCTATTTAAGCCTTCGCCATGGTCTATCTGGTCGTGATGCACAACACTTATTGGTTTGAAACCTGTCTACTAAAAATTTCTTTTATGTGATTTTTACTGAAAATTTTTGCTTAAATCATTATAAATCACAAAACCTAAATACAAAAAATAAAAATTATGTCTTTATTATTTTAAATAATATAAAAAAAAATTATTTTAAATATAAATTTATATTAAAAAACCTTTACAAAACCATTCTTAATTATAAATATTCTAATATACCGTTTAAAATTTATTATAAAAATTGAATATAAATATATATAATATATATATAGATATATTAAATTTTCTATACGCAAACCATACCGAATTCGAATTTCCGAACTTCCAATCGAACTGAATACGGGCGTATTTTCGATTTTTCTGGCCAATACGGCCTAACGTGGTAACTATGGTTCCTATTTGGCAAATTGCTTACATGGTTGGTTTATTTCACATCTGTTACCATGTGCACCAGATAATCAAGTTGATAGACATTTGTTAAGACATTGGTCGCTCTTATATATAATTAGTATTCGTAAATTTATTCCGAACATAGGAATTATCAAACGGTTTTTTAGTTCCAAAATTGATTTCTTAACAATAGAAATGACGATAACTCTGTGATTTGGGTAATCCGTATCACGCGAGAGAGCACATGGAGTCCACTCCGGAGACAAAAAAGAAGAGCTTTTCGGCCTCACGCTTTTCAAAATCTGACTACTTGCTAAAATATTAAACATTACAATGTCTATCCACTGCGACCATTGGCTGTCTCGACGTCCACATGATATAGTGGATTTGCAGAAGCGATTGGACCGATGAAGCGCAGTGCAATTAATGTGATTGTCCGCTATCCACCAAAGGGTGTCAGTCGTTTGAATAATATATCTTTGAAATTAAGAAACACAATATTATTTACTGGTTTTAGCCCTCACACCACAATATACATCTATCAATATCTTGTTCATTTGTTTTTTCTTCACAAAATCCATCGATTTCTGAGGGTTATCTTTGTATTTTCTCTGATATTCATTGTACATTAAAATGCAAAATGCACGTGGCTCGTAATATCCCAAATGCTTAAATAATCAATAGATTTGAAATATTTTAGTGTTTTTATTAAAAAACTGATAATCCAAACATAGAGGATAAGGATCTAAAAAAAATAGTGCTTTTATTTTTATTATTAACTGATGAAGAAATTAGTACATGCCAATATAAAAATATTGAAGTCAAACAAAAGACTTAAGCATAACTATGAACCCTCGATAGATCCACAAAATAAATCATACGGGTAGGGTTTTTGTTGGGATCAAACTAGAACTAGCTACACAATAAAATAGATAAATTAGAAAGGTTTCCAATGGGTATCTCTTATTCTTTCTCTTATTCTTTTTTATAGGTTCTATGGACTCTCTAAAAACTTTATTTTATTATTTCTTTTGGAAAAACTAAAATAAAATACTTTGAATATTACAAGTAAATACCATAAACAGATTTTGTTTATTTTAACCATATCCAAAAAAAAATATTACATAAATTAACTAGAAACTTAGAATTCCAAATAATAAAAAGACAAAAATGACAATCAAAATTATCCTTGTTATTACTTTCTTATTATACCTCTTACTTTCTTATTACACTAGCATCAAGATTTTACAAGATTCTTAATAGATTTTTGTTTTTCGATAAAAGAAACAACAATCTTTCATTAAGAATAAATGTTAAACACACACATGGTAGCAAATGAATATGAAAGATAAAACATGAGAGTACAATTTTTATTAACAAGGGATATACATTTAGAGTACATTATATGACCATTGGGTTCCACATTCCAAGGTCTCTTAGACTCCTTTTGTCTATTCGGATTCCACACTAACCCATTGAGGATTAGGTGTCCAACATTCCCCCTCTTAATCCGAAGGGTTATACATGAGTCCAAGAAGAGTGCTATAATACAAAATGTACAAAAATGCATGGCAGCACTAGGCTGAATGTACTCTATGAAATGTTGGTTTAAAGGGCGGTGGTTTAAAGATGACCACCAACACTGGAACGCTTAGTGCAGTTCCCAGAACTCTTCCAAAACTGGCTGGAAGCTGAAGTATTCTGCTAGAGGAAGTGTTCCTATTGATTTGAAGAGGGAAACCTTCAACGAATAAAGGGAGGCCTCACTTCGCATAAAAGGGAGAACTTCAACCTGTAAAGGGAAGTCTCAACTTGTGATGGTTTAAGGATGACCAACAGCTCTAGAATGCTTAATTCAATTCCTAGAACTCTTTCAAAACTAACAAGAAGTTGGAGTCTTCTGCTAGAGGAAGTGTTCTCAATTTTTTTTATGGAATTCTTCCAAAACTAGCAAGAAGCTGAAGTCTTCTGCTAGAGGAAGTGTCCCAGATTACCAACTGAAGGCATGCTCAGGGGCATCTTTGTTTCTGGCTACAACTCTGAAACTGGTGTGGTAGATTGTGGCTCAGGCTCACTTGATGTGACTTTGAAGCTTGTAGATGACTATCATTTCCCACCCTGTCAGATACAATGTGAGATGATGGAGAAAACTCAACTGCAAGACTGTTCAATACTCTGGAACAAGTTCTGACATGTGATTGGAATATCTTCTCGGCTGTTGATGCCCATTGCTAAGAATTGATCCATCCAAGATGAATCTTTATTCTTGCAAGACGTTTGTTTCTGAAGCATCTGTGTGAAGAATGGGTGGTATTATGGCAATGCTTACATAAATGAAGATCAAAACAATGATATTTCAAATGGCCAACTCAGTCACAGTGTTGGCATTTCACAATTTGTTGTTGTTGTTGTTGCTGTGGAAGAGAGACAGAATCTGGAACAACTGGACGTGAACTGTCATGAAGGAATCGAGCACTCTGAAACTGAATGGGATTTGAGTAGTCTGGAATATGAAAGGAAAAGTCCTTTTCATATCCAAGACCAATTCTGTGCCTATTGTGGACAAGCTATTCCCAAGATCTGATGATGGGCTTGGGAAGTGCAGACTGAGTTTCGGCATCTGCATGTACAATTGCTGCTTTATTGGGTACTAATTCTGAACCAACTGTAACATTATTGACTTGCTTCTGATGGGTTGCAGTCTCAATATTCTGAACATAAACATGTTTAGAATGACTCCTATGTTCTAATTCTTCTTGCTGTAGCTGAGATTCGAACTGCAAAAAATCGATCTTTTCCTATGCATTTTGTAGACAAACCTGAATGTCTGTGAGAGAAACTTTGCTGACTTTTAATGTATCATGAGTAGTAGACAATATCAGAGTTTTGAGGAACTCTAATACTTCATTGATTCTAGCCATTTTCTCCAATGTTAAACTTACACTTTAAACCAACTATGAACCAATGTTACTACAAGGTATTCTCAAAGTTTGTCCTCTTAGAAAACTACAACAATCAAATGAGATTATTCCTTGAGGAATGAATCAAAAGCTAGATTTTAACTCTACTTCTTCTCCAAATCCACGCACAACGATGGTTGGTTTCATTCATATAAAGTATATTGTGTATTCCCAAACAATAAAAATCAAATGCTACAACCAAATAAAATACTTGTTTTTCCACTCAGAAATATATATCAGCAAGGATGCAAGCTTTACACAGATATCTATTCAAGAAATACAATGTATTTTATCAATTTTACACATAAGGTTCAAGGAGGAACTTCCATCACAACACTGGTAAAGGGCATCCTAGGTACTTTTCCATCTGGCAGGAGTACTGTTTGGCATGATATAGCACCTCATAAAACTGGAGAAAGCCCTTGGGTCACAAGTTAACACAGTTACAAGAACAAATTCCAACAAGCCTCTGAATGTTTTATCAGCACCAACATTTGACGAAGAATACTTGTCCTTTTTCCCTCTAGTATTCCACTGTAAATACCACTGGGTAAAATACCTATATTTAATTAACTCGAATCAGCAGCAGCATACGATCATTTGGAGAGAGACAGATTCTGAGCTTTATTTGAGCAAATTGCAGGGGATAGAATTTGGGGTAGAACACCAGAGAGGAGCTACCATGCAAGATATGATCCCTATTTAATTAGAGCTTTGTTGAATATTTGATCTTGGAAGCATTCTGCAAACATATCATATGCCATCACAAGGAACGCATAAGGATGTTTATAGAAAAAACTACAACAAGCTTTAACACCAGTGATGATTGGACGATCTCCTTTGGAATTAATACAGTAAGCTGCACTCAAAATAATTTGATCTCCTAGAATTAAAGGGTTGGAGCTTATTAGAAGTCAACAGACCAGTGGTTCAAGCCTCCCTTCAATTCATTCAACATGCAATGATTCAGCAAGAGCGCATAAGTTCCCGCGTGTTAGATCACTAAGATAGCATAAGAGATTTAACATGTTGTTTTTAGCTCAATAACAGTCAGCCACCCTACGCAGCTGTAGCTCAAATTTCTGGAATCCGTGCTCATGCAGCGATAAATCCATCGCTCTACCAAATGTCAAGATCTCAGTTCCACAAGTGCATAATCGATCTTTGTAATAGCTTTTTTTAATCTGACTCGGTGGTTGTAAGAGAAGGAATCTTAGTCTTTATAGTCACGTTTCCCCCATCTACAATCTGGGAAAGGGATTCAATCTGGTTGTTGAGTCGAATGCCTTCTCCTACCTTGATTAACTCCTTGATTAGACTGTTCCTCTGGCCACTAGCAAGGACCCCTTCCATTTTGAAATGTCAATGAAAGACAGTGTTTGTTGATACATCTTCAGCAAAACCACACTTCTCTAGACATTTGATAGGGAAATCATTAGTGAGAACACATCCTAGTTCTCTCCTTTTGCGTAATCCATGACAAGGTTGTTCTCATTCAAAGCCACCAGAATATCAATGTTGTAACATATATGAGATCAGTTGGGTTGTGTAATAGGCAGTGAATTTAACATAGTAGAGGGGTTGATACCAATGCATAGCAAGCAAAGTACAGGGACTGCAATAAATATATGCAAACTAGAAAACCCATTCTCAACCAAAACAAACGTTGTAGAATTGGATTCCAAAGAATTTATCTTCCTCGACGTCTGGGATATCCTTAAATAGCGACAAAGAATGGACGTTGCAGCAGCTAGAGCAAATCGATAATCGCAGACCGCCACAACAAGGCCATATCCTCAGGCACAGTCATGATGCCGCAACATCGTGAAGGCATCAACGCAGAGAGTACCATAGATCACCCAGTTGTAGCTTGAAACAGTTTGTCGTGGCTGGGGTTTAGTCTTTCCAGCGGAACAGATTTAGGTTCGGCGCTAATTCTGTCAACAGGGATAAGAGAGGCATATAGTGATTCAAGGGCGCCTTCCACTGACACCAACGGTTATGATACCAACGGTTATGAAGCATTTATGAATAGTTCAGAGAGCCAGAGAACACAGGCAATGTAGCAGACAGGCTTATAGGGACTGAATTATATGGACAACAGAGGAGCAGTATCAGGATAGTTCAATGCATGTCAGGCTAGTGTTATAATGTAATGAGCAGGGTGATAATGTTATGAGCAGCGCTCAGCATGTCAGACAGGCAAGTGAACTCTGGTATGGTAGTTCAATGTATGGACAGTGAGTCAGAGATAAAAAATAGAGACCTGCAGATTTCAGAGGTCAGGAATATCAGGGATGGAAGGATAATGGCTAAAATTGGTCTTTCTTCAACGCACATAACATTAATGGTTAGAGTAGGTAGCTTGAATAGAAATGAGCCAACGCGCGAGGATTTTTAACTCTCAAAATTTTTGCACGGCCTTCAAATCATAACAGAGGTCATATTTATAACCACATTCCACAGTCCAAGGTATACGCTGCGTATTTAAATATGGACCAATGCATCTGCCTCACCCTATTTCAATGCTTTCCATACACCACATTATGGTATTCATTCAACGCACCAAAAATTATACATATGCCAGCACAAATATATACAACGAATTCAATCATATATAAATATTTAGACCAACACATATATAGAGTTTTGATTACGAGCAGGCATATAAACTACAAAATTTGTACCACTATTTCAATGCTCTATTTTTAGTAAAGCTTCAACACCAACGCATAAATTAATCAACTAGGAATATCACTGCACCGAGAGTTCATGACCCACATAACATTAATGGTCAATGCATAGGTCTAGTAAAATAAACACAACAAAAGGCCATAAGAAAATAGTGACTCAAATATGAGCAGGGCCAAAATTCGCCCGCTCTGATACCATGTTAAACACACACATGGCAGCAAATGAATATGAAAGATAAAACATTAAAGTACAATTTTTATTAACAAGAGATATACATTTATAGTACATTATGTGAGCATTGTGTTCCACATTCCAAGGTCTCTTAGACTCCTTTTGTCTATTCGGCTTCTACACTAACCCATTGAGGATTAGGTGTCCAACAATAAAACACATTACATATACTAAGATTTTCTTATGCCATATTATTAGCACTCGCAATCATCACCAAAAAAATCAATAATTTGTATTTATTTCCAAAATAAATTTTTTTTCATTTCAATTTATTAACTAAAATATTATTATATAAATAGAGTATGATTACTATAAAAAAATATTATTTTTTATAATATTGTCAATAATAATATTTTAAAAAATAATTAGGTTTTGGTATTTTTAATTTTTTAACTTATTAGCCTTTAATACTTATAAATATTTAATAATTACTTAATTTAATCTAATTTATATAGTTGTAGTAATCTTATTCCCTTAACAACAATCCCACTTTAATGTCAAATAACTACTAATGAATTGTGTCCACTGTTGGTCTTATTGTTTTTTGTTGTTGAAAAAATTGAATGATTATTGAACACAAATGAGACTCCTTACAAATATATTCCAAACACCAAAATTCCAAAGACCAGAGTTAGTGTAAAAATTATTGCTTGTATTTTCCTACACTATAAGCATATCATATAAGTGAACCCTCTAAAAATTTAAAAAAGATATAAATATAAGCAAACAAGAATGAAAACTGCAGACACTCGCAAGACTGAATCTCCAAATTTGTGAGCAACTATGATTGGGAGAAGGCGACTGTTACTCAGCAAGGTATGCTGCATTTACTGCTGCATGTATTTGTAGTACTAGAACTATATAGGAATAGACATTCAAATGTATATGTATTGTTGGAAGGTGTATATAAAAACGTGGTGTTCGATAAACATCAGCGCGGGATAGAGGTGACAAATGTTCATCGGCTTTTATTACTGCAGCTTAACATATATCGAGGTATTTTCGCCACTTAAATCTTTGCGTGATTTGGTTTGATATGAAATGATATGTTATGAACATTGAATTTTAAATTTACTAATAGGATATTCAAAAGACTTAAAATTAAATAATCACATCTATGTGTCTGTTTTTTATAATAATAATTTAGTTTTAAAATTATTAATAAATTAAAGAATAAATTGATATTTTTTTTAATAATACACATAATTAGTATTCATCCTCGCTAATCAAACATGGTTTAAAAGCATCTAATTCGGGTTGCACAGGTGAGTTATTTTTTTTTTTTTGAGAATTTACATAAATGGTAAAAAATATTTATTCTTGTTATGATAAGAACTAATCAATTGAGATGTGAAGCATTTTTTGAATAATTTTTAGATTACACATTTAAAACATAACTTATATTTAATATTTAATAATCGGTATGATATAATGGTGGGTTGTTTCAATTTATTATATTGTTATAATGTTTATAATTATAACACTAGGTTTAGGTAATTTTTTTAAAATTTGTGAATTTTTTTATTGTAATTTTATTTATACAGAATTTATGAATATAAATTGAATTAAAAGGTTGATAATTTTTTATAGTAAATGTAATATCCCTAGTGTAAATACTCATGTAAAAACTTAAGTGAAATAAAATATTCATAAATAATGAAGTTTACCATTAACTGTTTTAGTTAGGGTTCATTTCTTGATAAATGCTCATAACATTTTTTATTCACCGGAGATCGACTGTTACCGAGGAAAAATCATAAGTTCTCTGCAATTAAGGGACTCATAGTAATATTTTGGCTATTGCTATTGCAATGCATATGCATCCATAGCATGGTATAGAGGCTATTCATTAGAGATCGACTATTACTGAGGAAAAGGCATAAGTTCTCTGCAATGAAGGGACTCATTGTAATCTTTTGGCTACTGCTATTGCAATGCGTATGCATCCATAGCATGGTATAGAGGGCACTTATTCTCTAGAGATCTACAACAGGAATCAATCGAGGGGCGGATTTGGTTTTTAATGGAGTTCAGGAGATGGCTCCTCAGGCATTTATAGTGAAAAACACTTTGTAGACTGGTCTGCGATGGGCCTTGTACTCGAGTAGTTGCGATGAGACTTACGGTTTCATGCCTTGAACTACATCATTAGTGGGAAACTTGTTATTGCTGATGGTTTACGGATGCCTATTGTTCCAATTGGCCACATTTATGTCAAATGGAAGCAAGCTCCTGTTTATTGTGATGGGACTTGGAAGTTCTTTCGTCGTGTTGAAGATGATGGCAGTAAGGAGGTTGCTAGGATAAGATAAGTAACTTCATTTTTTTTTATATAAAGAAAGTGTTTTAGTGCATGCAGTAAAAGAATGATTAGTTTATATGTTTTGTTGGTAAGAAAATATGTTAGTGCATGCAGTAAAAGAATGATTATTTTATGCTTTCTTGGTAAGAAAATATGTTAATGCATGCAGTAAAAGAATGATTGTTTTATATGTTTTCTTGGTAAAGAAAATATGTTAGTGCATGTAGTAAAAGATTCAATATTTAATATGTTTTCTTGGTAGAGAAAATATGTTAGTTCATGCAGTAAAAGATTGAATATCTAATATGTTTTCCTGGTAAAGAAAATATGTTAAAGATTGATTATTTTGTATGTTTTCTTGGTAAAGAAAATAGGTTGTTCCTCTTAGAAAGACTACATGTGAGTCTTGTGTGTGAAATGCTTGTCTCTTGTCTTTTTCTTGGAATAAAATCTTTGCTAAATATAGCCAAAATATCTTCTTGAAAAAAGAAGATGAGGCATATAAACGTCCTGAGGACACAGCGTGAGAAGTGGCCAAGTTTTCTTGAATTAAAATAAGTATTTTTTATGAAAGTTTCTTGAAAAAGGATATATGCTAATGGCATTGTGATACTAGATAATTTATAAATTCATGTGAAATAATTATGCATTACATGCGTGATAGAATTAGCTAATGATGTGCTTCTAGGCTCATAGATATTCATTTCTATAGTTTTCTTTTTAGGAAAGTGTGTATACTTCATGTATGAAGATGATGGCTTTTATGAGAAGATCTCTTGAAACAAAAATAGAGTTTCCTATTTTTGAAAGACATATGTATAGTGTTCATATCATACCAAGAATTCATACTTGTTTCATGGAAATATTATGTGCATTGAGGTAAAAGTAATTGTGTTAGGGAAAACACATGTTGCATGCACATAAGGGTAGCTATTGTGACTGTGGAAGTATGATTTTGTATGATTTTGTGTGTACATAGAAAAAGTGATTATGTTAACTTTCTTGAAAGTAATAATCTCTTGAAAAGTTTGTCTTGTTAGATGAGTTGTGTCGATTTCTTGGTTTTGATGCATAAAGGGTAAGTTAACCTTGTTATTATATCTTGATAAAGATGGATATCTAATTAATTCCTTGAAAGGAAAGCATGAGATAGGAAGATAGAGAAATGAGGTTATAATGACTTCCTTTAAGAAAGAAGTGTGTGGTTTGTTGCATGAAATGATGGTATTATTCTAGTGAAGGGAATATGTGTTGCATACATTAAGGAAGGGCTATTACGATAAGCTATGGTATGGACAAGGAATAGTCATTGTGATATAGAGTTATGTTATTTGTATGTTAGAGAAATTATGTTGAGTGCTCGAAAAATAACTATCTGAAAAGGACACTTGTGCATAAGCATAGGAACAATAGTTTATTACGTATGTAAAGATATAACGATTGTGTTATAAATTTTAGTAGAACTAATGGGTTAGATCTCTTAAGAGAATTGTGCATGTGTGTGAATAAGCATTGTGGAAAGTAGAACAAGTATTTACTTGGATATATGTACTAGTTAGTTATTATGTCATGCTTGCTCATGCACTTGAGTAGATGTTTAAAGATCTCTTTTAGAGGTTGATTATTCACTGATTAATATTGTAACTAATCTTGTTGCCAAAGGTCGTGGATGACAACAATGATAGGAAACATTAGCAGTTTGTGCCAAAGAAAAGTGATGTTTAACATTGTGGCAGGTAAAGAATTAATGGTCCATGCAGATAAGTACGAGTTTCGGGAATCATACATTGCTAGAACAATCATGCCACAAGGAATGTTGCATGTGGTGGTATGTAAGTAAAAGATTACATGGAAACTATATTAGCTTTTAGCTAGTTATGTGACAACTAAATGATAATTCATTGTAATGATTTTATAACAATGTTTAAGGGATGGAATCCCTTATAAGCCATTGAGTGAGGGGTGAAAACCCTCATGAGCGTTTAATAATAAGATTAAACGTTTGTTGGTTTTCACCCTATGGGGTTTCCAGGGTATATCGGTGTTCAATGGTGTGATTGTCTTTTGTGTCAGTTGGATGATGTTGAATCCTTGATGATGAGGTTTCTTTATTTGATGTAGTAATCATAATGTCCTAGTACGTGAGTATTTAATATGGTTAAGGAAAATCATAAAATTGACGAAAGGTTCATGAAACAGGTTATGTTATTACACTACCACAGTGGTCGTTAATGGTTATGCAAATGGTTATGCAACTTACTGTCTTCTATTGCAATTTATTTCGTGTACTAATGAACATTATATCTAATGGTTAATGATGAATGTGGAGTTGTGAATCGGGTAATTACTTGTGGGTAATTTGTATAAAAATTCTAACTCCCTACTTTTACATGCGAGGTTACCAAGGTATGTGACAGTAAACAAAAAAAAATATGTGCTATCTGTAATGCTGGCAGAGAAATGGAGGTAGGAAATGATAAATTAGTTTGGAAAATTTTCATTTCATATGTTGAATGTTATAAATGATAAGTATTTCCATATATATGTTGAATGGTATAAATGATGAATATTTTTATATTATTTAATTAAATTATGTATCTATAAGATATTTGAAAGAATTTAAATATTTAAACCTATTTTGAAAGATATTATATATATATGAGAATAATTATAAAATTAAGTTACAAATATTTTTGTGTAAATTTTGTGAGTATTTATTTCTAATTTTATTTATGCATAATCCATGATTTTTTTGTTTGAGATATCTTTGAATAACATGAGAATGGAATTTTCAATTTTTTTTGGTAAGCTCCCACATAAACTATTATACCATATTAGTATTATAAGTGAAAAGGGTTATCAACTTTAGTAATTTTTGAACCACTGAAAAATAGAAATTGTAGAAATGATTTCAATTTTTTAATGCTAAAAATTGTTTTTTAAAAATTTCATTTAAAAAAAAAATAACATCAATATTCTTATTTAATAGTTATATTGTTTTTTCAAATCAATAAGTGATATAGAGATATCACTTCAAGCCTTTTTTTTATAATTATATTCTATTATTTTCAATAATAAAATATTTATCATCTACAATCATTATCAACAAAGTCCACACATTTTTATCCTATTATCACCTTCCATGTCACTGCTAAATATCTGTGTTATATATTATTAATATGTCATATTATATCAAACAAACAAATATCGATATTAACCATAAACATATCAAGGATATAGAGCATCCTTCATATTTCAACTCATCCATCCTTCCCCTTAGAAATTTAACCTTCAAATAAAATTTAAAACTTAAATTTTAGTTGTGTTTTGAGAGGAATATTTAAAAAAAGGGGTTGTTCAAATGTTTCATTGACATTTATTTCATAAAATCCATTATAAAGGGTATGTTGTTAAAAATTTAGACCTCCAAAATCTATAAACTAGCATTATCACATTACTAAATGTGGTTGATATATGCTTATAGGCATACAACAAACACATCCAAAACAACATTAGTAAATGTGGTTAATCTGCTTCAATAGGAATATATAACTACATTAATAAACATTAGCTATATGGTAGATATTTAATGTTAATATTAATATTAATTATTATATAATTATATAGACAATAATTATGTTTTATAATATTAGGTTTGAAATATTGGGTTTTAATATTACATTTTCAATATTAGGTTTTCCATATAGGTGAGCATAGCTTAAGTATTCAACTAAGTGAGTGAGTTTCAATTAACATTGAGTCCCTAGTTTTAAAACCTAATTTTTTGTTTTTATAACCTTACTTTTTATATTCTTGTAACCCTAACTATTCTTGCAAAAACCAATGATCCATAGCTCGATGATATGCCATAGTTGATTATTGGTCAATAGAAGACCAAATACCACTATTTTGACATGTATTCATGCTAATGTTAATATCATTAAAACTGTAATATTAAAATTTCTTATTTTATAATATATGAAACTCAATACTATAAACTCAATATCAAACCATAATATTAAACCCTAATCTTTTAATATTGCAATGCGGTCTTTAATAGATTACAATGTAATGTAAGATTGTGACAATGATTATGAGATTGTGCAATGTTTCTCATAATGCGACGTTGGATAGATTTTTGTACCATTCAGACCTCACGGTTTTAAATGCTAATATTAAACCTAATGTTAAACCCCAATACTAAACCTAGTATTAGAAACTCAATATTATAGACCTAATATTAAAACCTAATTTTGTAATGCTGCAATGAGACAAATAAATTGCAATGTAACGTAACATTATGATTGTCGTATTCATTCTCACATTCCGAAAATGTTTGTCACAATGCGACGTCGGATAGATTTATTTACCTTTCCAACATCACAATATTATTAAACTTAATATTATAAACATAATATTAAACCCAATATTATAAAACCTAATATTAAACCAATATTATAAAACTTTATTTTAAATCCAATATTATGTTGGAAATAATCAGGGGAGGATGAATCAATATTTCACATGTTTTAAGTAACCTTGTACTTACAAATATTTAAATATCATTAGCTTTATATCAAATCACAAAATTAGCTTCACATCACATGAATAGTACACAAGAAATGTTACCTGGAAACCTAATGCAGGAGAAAACCATGGAATGATTTCTAATATTTTTAAAGACTACAATAATTTATTAGCACCAACTAAAGGGAAGCACCAACTCCCTAGTACTCAGTTAGAAAAAGCATTCAAGTTTACTAGGAAGCATCAACCCCATGAAAGGATGCATCAACACACTATCTTTACCAACACCAACTCGAAGGATGACACAACACCTTGATAGCTTCAATCTGCTACCATGGCACCACCCTACCTCCTTAAAGTATTTTTAGGTACCAACATGAAGGAGACTTCAACATCCACCTTGCACGACCCTACCACCCTTAAGTTAAAAGAAGAAATATGGGCTCTCATACTAGGGATAATGACCCACTTACAATGATACTTCATTTCTTTCTCAACTTATACATGTCCCAATCATTGACTACAAGTTTGTTGCTATAATATTTACCACTATAGATATGAATTTTACTTCACTAACACTTGTACTAGAACATGTTACACATTTATCAAAATAATTGCAAATTATAGTACCAACAATGTAACAAAATATTCTTCATACCTCAAATCTTTCACATTAGTTTGGGAGAGGTATAGTCATCATGTTAATGAGAAGATAAACTTGAAATAGTTGTTAGTGCTATGTGTCTCATTTCTGCCTGACTTACTTAAGATATGATCAGCCATTTGTTTTCTAATTTACCTTTAGAGGAGCCCTAAAATAAAAATTAACCAAAATTTTCTTTCAACCACTCACCCCTACACCATATTCCAAGCATGAATGTGGGACTCAAGATAAAAAATCAGGGCTTCCTCAGCCTTTACCGCAATCCCACCCAAATCGGTCAAGGGATACCTAGACCTGAAGAAAGCACATAAACAACCAGGATTTATTGCAATCTGACTGAAACAAGTCAAGGGATCACTTGGGCCAAAACAAACAAACAAGAAGGTAGGATTTTCCGCAATCCCACCAAAATTATTCAAGGGATTGCTAGGCCAAAAACAAACTTCGATTCCTAAGAATTTCTTCACCAATACCTTGAGGAATTTTCCCATCTCCACCCTCATGCTTTACCGCAATCTCCCCAAAAATGGTCAAGGGATTTCTAGGCCCTTAGTAATTTTCCTAAGACTACCTCACCTAATTCCAAAGCCATATAGCAAAGCAAAGCTCATCCAAATGAAAGACCCCCATAACACCATGGCTATCAGGAAATAGTAAGGCAAGGCTAAAACTGTTGTCACACTTAGTAAAAACAATGCCCATGACAACAAGAGAACCAAATCCATACATGCATGTACCATGAAATCAAAAACCAACTAGGAAATCACACATGCATCATGTTACCTGCATGTATTCCAATTGAAGCTGCTTAATCCAACTTTTCCTTATTTTTCCTTTACTTTCCTTTGCTTTATTGTCCTTCATTTTATTCCCTTTCCCAAATGTTAGAGTGCTCCAAGAATTCTCTATGTGTGCAATAGTGTGAAAGAATAGAGAGAGCTCCAAGCAAAAATTGACAAAATGTTGTGAATTATTCCTCATAAGTATTTTTATTACTGAGGTTTATATTTTCTTCAATCTCCTCTATTTTTCCTTCAATTTCACTCTCATGCAAATTTGTGACCTTCCATCTCCCTTTTCTCCTATTTTCCTTTATTTCATAAATAAAATTTGAATTAATTCATCTTTGCCTTTGTAGGTTTCCATAGCCATATATAAACAAAAACTGACACTCACTAGGATGCTTTTCCCACCATTGAACTTGGAATACATATCCCATGACCTTGGTCTAATTTTCTTACATGGAAAATTAGCCAGGGTTTGTTACAAGATCCCCTCCATTCTAAACCAAAGGCCATGTACTTCTATGTTTTTTTCTTTCGAATAGGCGCTCTTCCATGACAACCTTGCAATCTCCCAATGGTATACTCATCTATAAATTTCCAATTACAAAAACATGTTCATGAAGAAAAGACTTAAATCATGTATGAAAAAAATAATTTTTCTTTGCTTGTTTGTGCTAGGTTTTCACTATAAATCCTCTCCCTATAATTCTCTTCAATGGTATAATCTTCTCCTCTAAGTACAAAGCTGACACATGTGCTCGTATATCAACAAAGTATGTTGTGAGTTTTTCGACAACAACAATAGCTTGCTTAGGTATATTTTTTAAAGCTACTACATACTTAGGTTTGAGTCATGCTATTAAGATTTGTACCTTTACTTGTTTAGGTTATTATTTCATTTTGAGCAATATACCTCATCCAACTCACGAGTATACTTCCAATGACTTGTTTTGGATATACAAACCTATTATGAACTAGAGGTTTAAATTTCATTTTCATGAGTAAGATATTGATACATCCAATGATTGTGATTACACCGAGAGGTGATCTACAATCCAATAGGAGATGCTATAATGTAATGTTACATTATTTTTTTAAATATATTTCCTCTAATATTGAATATGTATATGCGGATGGTGATGTATGTAAAGTTACATTAAACTAATTTTAAAAATATATGTGGACTATTATTGAATATGTATATGTTGATATATAGTAAATTAATTTAATATATATTAATAATATATAATATATATATTATTCAATATGTCAAATAATATCATTTGTAGTGTAGCTCAATCAAATCTTTAATAGTTATAATAAGAAAAAAAATATAAAATCACTGCAAATAGAAAAATATATTGTTCATTTGGCTTAATAATAAAACATGGATATAATAAGAAATTAAATTTGATTCAATTATCAGCGTGCATGGATGAGAAAGTGTATTTTGGTTCTATCAATTGAGCTAATTCTATTAATACTTGCTTAAACCATCATTTATATCTTAGGTTTTAGCTCAAATAGTTATTGTTGAATTTATCGTTGCTTGGATTTATATGTTTCCCATGTTCCTGTTTACTTTTTAAAAATTATTTACTTTTAATTTTTATCCTCCCATGAATTTAGTCCAACATTATGAATAGGACTTGAGATTAAATTGTATTTAAAAGAAGTGTTTTAATTTTGTTATAAATAACCGTAGGGAAAACCCTTTTCTTAGCCTCTAGATCAAGGGTGCAGTTATATTTCAATTTCTATTAGACTATGCTTTAAGATGACTAAGAAAATTGATGTGGAGTTCTTTTTTGAACATTTTATAAACATTTTATACCTTTTGAGAGGGAATTCTATTATAGATATTGATATGATTTTATAAGCAATGAAATTCCAACTTCGAGAAACACGCATACAATTTCTGTATAATTATTCAAATATAATTATTACCTTTTCAAATATTATAGTACATATACCATTGTTACTCCAGAATCCCGAAATATAGTTGGAGCTAATATTTTAGTTTTGTATATGTAAGAGGAAATTCCCTACTGACCGTGAACGCAACTCAATGCAATGGCACTAAAAGTGTAACCATGGCTTCTTCCCTTCCAAGTCTAATGCCCAAAATAATATAGTTAAATGTGTTGTCTTTTTTACCAATATTTCTATTTTTCCCGTAAATTATTTTTCTCTGCATCCCACCTTAAGTTTATTATTTTTGGGAAGAATTTATCTTTTCAAATGTATAAAATATAGGATATGAATTTATCAACCTTTAGAATTAATATTTTTTATTTAAAATAATGGTATCACATTAATATTTTTTTATTTAAAATAATGGTACGAATAATATTGAATATGTATACGTTGGAAATGTTGTATATGTGTGAGAACTAATATTGAATATTGATATTCCAACTCAATTAAAATATTTAATAGTTAATAACGAGGAAAAAACATATATCAAATCACTACAATTAGAAATATATAATTTGTTTCAATTAGTTTAACAATAATCTATGGATCTAATAACAAATTAAATTTGATTCAATTATCAATGTGCATGGATGACAAAGTGTATTTTGGTTCTATCAAGTGAGCTAATTCTATTAATACCCACTTAAACCACATTTACATCTTAGGTTTTAGGTCAAATAGTTATTGTTGAATTTATATCTCCTTGGATTTATATCTTTCTCGAGCTTTCTGTTTACTTTTTAAAAACTATTTACTTTTAATTTATATTCTTCCATGATATTTTTCCAACATGATGAATAGTAATTGAGATTAAATTATATTTAAAATAAGTGTTTTCATTTTTTTATAAACATTTATAGGGAAAACCTTTTTCTTAGCTTCTAGATTAAACACGGAATTACATTTCAGTTTCTATTGGACTACGCCTTAAGATGACTAAGAAAATTGATGTGGATTTTTTTTTTTAGCTTTTTATTACATTTTGTGAGGGAATTCCATTCTATACATTGATATGATTGTATAAGAAATGGAATTCCAACTTTGAGAAACACGCATACAATGTCTATACAATTGTTCAAATAGAATTATTATCTTCTTATATGTTATGGTACACATACCACTAGTATTCCAGAATCCCAATAAGCAATATAGCTAGAACTAATATTTTAGTTTTGTATATGTACGAGAAAATTCCCTACTAACCATGAATGCAACTCAATTCAATGGCACTAAAAGTGCAACAATGGATTCTTCCCTTCCAAATATAATACCCAAATTAATATTGTTAAATGTGTTTTATTTTTTACCCATAATTCTAATTTACCCATAAGTTATTGTATTATGCATCCCATTTTAAGTAAAGTTTTAGTTATTGATTTATTATATTTTTAAAATACTCAAATTTTGAGAATCATAATTTATTTTTTATACTTTGATACTACTTTTTAATGTGCATCATGTCAATATCAAGTTTAATATGGAAGAAATTACACATATATCTCATAGTGAGTATTATACCCTTAAAATGTATAAAAATTAGTGATCTTAATTCTCAACTAATACATTAGTCTAAGCGTAATTGAGTTAATTGATTACACTTATTTCAATTAAAATTTTGGATTGGATGATAGAGAGATATATAGAGAGAGATTGAGAGAGTGATGAGGGAGAGAGAGTGAGGGAGATGCGAGAGAAAGGGGGAGAGGGGTAGGACGAGAGAGAGGGATAGAGAGAGGAGAGAGGGAAGGAGAGAGGGAGGGAAAGAGAAATGGAGTTGGAGGTCGTGAGAATGGGAGGGAAGAAGAAAGACATAGAAATAGAAAGGGGGAGTGATGAGTGAGAGATAGAGAGAGAGTGATCTAGATTTATGAAGGAATGAAGTTAAATACAAATTTAAAGAAAAAAATTCTAAAATTTTTTTACATGCATAATGAAAGAAAACTAGCTCAAGCGATGGTAGCTTATGTCTTCGAAGAGAGATGTGATGGCGACATTCATTATACAATTTGTTAGAATGAGGATATAATTAATTTTTATCATGAATAAATAATTAGAAACCATAAAACTCCAAAATCTAACTTTAGGATATAAAGAGACAAAAGTTACAGGCCCCGATGAGGTTAGTTGGAACACCAACTTGCGGGGGTCATAACTTTGACATTAGATCTTTGTTTAACATGAAAAATAATTGGCTAGAAATCTCTATCAAAGAAAAAAAAAATTGTCTACATTTAATCAATGTTTTGTCGATTTCCCGAAGAAATCTTATTTAGGGCTTCAAAATGGACTCGAAAGTTCAGGATCTGAAAGTTGTTAAACATAAAAATTTGTCAAAATAGAAAATTGGAAAATAAAAGAAATGAATGATGTGGGTTAAAGTGGAATAGGTAGGTGGCCGCCAATATTCACCTAGATAAGTCATCCCCCTTAGGAAGAAACGGTCCCCATTATGTTGAGTGCCTCCATGAGTTGAGGCAACTTTTGTTGCACTTCATCCTTGGTGAGCCACTTGCCTTAGTGTAGGAGTAGGTCGAATTTGACAACGTAATACAATTGGATCCTTTATTGATGGATTTTCCAAATTTTTATGTCCATGATTCGATCAATTATGGCCTATTCAATGCAATCTAGGTTGAGCTCTATTGGCGTCATTTACTCAACAATGTTTGATGTGTCCAACAATGGTGGAAAGTATGGCCGAAGGCAATCCACATTAAATTCTGGGTGTAGGATAAGGAAATGGGGGGTACTGATCTCAAAGGTCTTGTCACCAGCAACCTTAGTGATGGTGTAAGGCCCATATCAGAAAGGTCAAAGCTTTTTATGGGCCTCGAAAAGACATTCATTCTACAAATGAAACTAAATGTCGTCGCCTATTTGAGACTATGTGGGACTCGACAATGAGAATGACGTTATTTGTACCTAGGGTTTGGTTTATACATGATATCATGAACTTGTTGTTGATGTGATGAATGTAATTAGTAAACTTGACCATTTTATCAACTTCAAATTGAAGATGTGCAAATTCTATCTGGATAGTTGCAAGAGGCATTACAATATCAATGGGACACAGTGGTTGAAATCTCCGGCCTAACTAAAATGGGATGTGTCGATTTGAGCTATGGAGAGATTTTTTGTAGTTGTGATGCACATAGGGGGCACTCTCATTCCATGTTTGTGTATACTTAGAGTTATACTTGTATAGTTTGTGCATTATCATCCTGCTGATGACCTATGCTTGGCTATCAGTTTGCATGTGGAAGGAAGTTGACTTGCTGAGCTTGGTATCCAAGAATGACTTGATGATTGAACTAAACACACTTAGGGACTTGCTATCTTTATCTAACCTAATGGTCCACAAGATCTCAAAATGTACCTACACCCATTTGAAGAAGAGCTTGGTAGTGGTTTTTGTTGTGATGCTCTTCTTACAGGAAGCCAATATGGCCATCTTAGAAAATCTATCGACAATCACAAGCACAAAGTCCTTGCCATGCTTGGTAGAAGGAAGTCCAAACATATAGTCCATGTAAATGGATTTCCAAGGTCGTTTAGGAGTAGGTCGATGGGTGTAGAGGCTTTCCTTCTTAATGGTTTTTTTGGTTATGGCACAGGCAATGGAGGATGTGATGTATTTTTGAGTATCCTCTTAGATTTGGGCTAATTACTTCTATTGTACTGCCAATGTACTCTTCACACCAAATAGACCTACCACCTGGATAGATTGTTCCTCCCAAATCAAGTTGGTAAACTCACTTCAAGGAACACAAAGATGTCCCAGATAACAAAACAATCCATCCTTGAGGTGGAAGTATGAAACTAGATTTTTGGCCATCAACAACCTGTAGGTGGTAGTAAATTCTAAGTCATTGTCATATAGCTATGGCTATCTAGAGGTATCATGCCCATAAAAATTGAGAACAATGTTCAGCTTCATAATCCAAGGCTGACTAAGGCATCCTGCAACATGATTGGTGCTACCTTCTTGTATTTAGTGTTAAAACAATTTTTTTCTAGATATGTGGACCATTTATGATGGTGATTGTTCTATAACTTGTCTCGTGTCTGCATAAATTGAAGAGGACAATGATCTAGGTGGATGATCGTATCCTTCCCTAGAATATAGTGTTTCCATTTCTAATGAGCCTACATGATATAATACATGTTCTTATCATAGGTGGTTACATTTGAACAAAATCAGAGAGTATCTCATTATGATAGGCCATTGGATTCCCTTGTTGAGTGAGGATTACACCAATAGCATAATCAAAGGCATCTGCATCAAATTCCAATACCTATTGCAGGTCTAGTAAGGTGAGGAATGGAGCAAAGAAAATGTGGTGTTTTAATTCAATGAATTCATTTTCTTGTGACTTACATGAAAAAATCTTTACTTTTGTTACATCCTTCGTAACTTTACTTAAGGGGAAAGTGACATGAGAGAACCCCAACATGAATATTTGACATAAATTAGTAACACCCATGAAGTTGCAAAGATTTTCTAGAGTCATTAGGGATGACCAAGCATGAGTGACTTGGATCCTAGTTGGATCGACATGCATGTTTTTTTGATCTAGATAAAGGAGAGTGGGTGGAAATAAAAGGAAGGATAGAAGGGGAAGAGAGATAGGGAGATGAAGAGGGAGGGATAGAGAGATAAATATATATGGATTGTATATGTTTGGGGAATGAGATAGAGAGACAAAAAAGGAGTGATGGTGGGAAAGAGAGATATAGATGGAAGGGGTAGAGAGGGAAGAAGAGAGAGACAAAGAGAGGTAGGGAGGGAGAGATAGATAGATCTGGAGAGAGATATTGAGAGATCATGTGTGTCTGGGGGGGTGAGATAGAGAGACAAAGAAGGATAGATGGAGGGAGACATAGATATAGATGGCAAGGGGAAAGAGTTGGAAGAACAAAGAGATAGAGAGACGGGTAGAGGGTAAAAGAAAGATGTGGGAGAGGGGGTGGGGGAGAGAGAGAGAGATGGGGGAGAGAGGGAGGAGAGGGGGGGCATACAAATTCACATTAGCTATATGATGTATTATGTGCATTGATTTTAGTGGAAGAAAAAAAAATATCGACAACTTGCATTAATTTTTGTGTTACAATAGATTAACTATAAATATCATACTTGAATTTCAATCTTAATTAAAATGTCCACTCACCCAAAAATTTTGCTTCTTGCGACTAAAAATTATGTTTAATTGACCACTACTTTCTAATGTTCTGTATGCCAATGTCATGTTAAATATGGAAATATTTACAACTATATCTTGTAATGAGCATTACACCATTAAAAATCATATAAAATAGTTTTCTTATTTTCGAACTAATGCATTAGCACAAGTGTGATTGAATTAATTGATTGCAATAAATTGAGTGAATATTATTGGATTGCATTGATTTTAGTGAATATAATTGGGTTGCAATAATCTGGGTATGTTTTAATGGATTGGAGGGTGAAGAGATAAAGAGAGAGTGGTTGGAGAGAGAAACTTGGTGAGGTGGGAGAGAAAGGGAGAGAGAGGAAGGAAGAGAGAGAGACCAAGAGAGAGGGAGAGAGAGATGGAGTTGGAGGGGTATAGAGAGGCATGGAAGAAGAGATTCATAGATAGAGATATATGGAGAGAGAGTGGAGGACTGGCAAGGAAGAGATGGAGAGAAAGAGTAAGGGGGAGGGGAGAGTGGGAAGAAAGAGAGGTAGGGAGATAATAGAGAGAGGGAGAAGGGGAACAGAAAGAGAAGGGGTAGAAGAAGGGGGGGGGGAGATAGATATGGAGAGAGAGTCTATATCTTTTGTTTTGGCAAGATTAAGAGACAAAGAAGGAGAGAATAGTTTAATATTGACGACAATGAAGACTATTTCTAATTTCTTACATTCTTATTATTATTATTTTCTATCATTCAACATTGTTACATTGTCACTTTTAATAAAGTTTTTTATTTAATCATGTTTCTTCATTAAACTTATTAAAAGTCTCTATCATGTCAAAAAATTGAAGTAACTTAAAAAATTAAAGAAATTGAAGATCATATTTAACACATTTAAAATGATGAGAATAATTAGATGTTCAACAAATTTTGTGTGACCACTCACTATTGAAACCAACCTATATGTGTTTTAGCTCTAGATGTATCGAGTTTCAACAAGGATCAAATCTCTCGACGTGCAAACCTTTCATCAAAACTTTCTCTCAAAAAGGAAGTTTACACCTAAAAATATTTGATCCCTTTTAGCACTTAATAGATCTAAATTTAACATAAATCCAAATTCATTTAATGATCGAGTATAATATATACATGTATATACAATATATATTATTAAATTTCTAAAAATGCAAACATAGGAATAACAGTGAAAATACCTAAATTAAAAACCTTATTTAAAAATCACTTAATAGAGAAGCAACTTCATCTATACAAGTAAAATTAAGTTAGAACTTTGAAAAAAAAATCTTCATATAGAAGGTTATGTAATAGTTGCTCGGCAAATATGAGAGGATCTCATGATAAAATGAAAAACGATAAAGATCGTAAATACCGAAATTCATAAATTATTCTCGTTATTTTAAAGGAACCATAAAGTTAAACATCCGTTGTTATAAGAAATTTCATTAAAATAAATATTAATATATTATTTAAAAGATATTTTAAAATATATCTTTAATAATAATTAATGATATTTTTATATAAGATAAAAATGTTTAAAAAATTAAATATAATAATAATTTTTACTTTTTTTTCAAAATAATATTAATTTAATATTTTGATAGACATAATTATAGTTCAGTCGGAGATTTCCGAGAGAACTGGAAATGGGTTTGATTTGTCCAAGTTTTGGATGATACTTTTTTATCATCAGGGATAGAGCGTTTTTGTAAAAAGGATGTTGATGACCTTCTTGTATAAAAAAAATATTATCTTTAATTAATTTGTGAGAAAGTTAATTCAAGAAATATTAGGTGAAATTTCCAAAATTTTAGTAAAATTTTATTATAATTTATAAATAATATAGAAACATAGTTTTATTACTAATGAGTTAAGAAAAGAAAACATGGATTAAATTATTTAAAAAAAGAAATATGAGAATTAAATTATTTAGTTTTGGTGGAAGTTTAGTACAAGAATTCATGAAGAGATATTGTAGCTTTTAATTATAATATTGATCTTTCTCATAGTCCAAAAAATTTATATATTTTTTTTGTTTGGAAAAGCATTATAAACCAATTTAGATGGATTTTAATTCCAAATTTATGAAACGCATAATTTTAAGGGATTAAATCTCTCGAAGTGCAAACATTCTTTTAGTACCAATTTGAGAAAGTGTATCTTTCTTGGCCATTGATAAATCCCAGGTTTCTATGGATTTAGGATGGTGTAAAAAAATGCAGCAAGTTTGCTTTATAGATCTTATAATTATTAGAAGATAAATGATTTCTTAGTTAGTTGTGGATTAATATTTTATTTGAGATTTTAGTCTGAATTATTTTGTTAATTTTGTCATAAGGAATTGTATATAATTTTATTTTTTTGATATTTTATATTAAGTTAGAAACATTTATATGTTAAATTTTAATGTGTTAATTTTTTATGCTTTTGTGAAAAAGCTTGTTAATTTTAATGTTTTAAAAATAAGTCACAAAAATCTTATAAAAACAAATTCACTTTACCTTAAAAATAACTATTTTTTTATTAAAAGAAATTATTTTAATAACTTAACTAGCACAGCCACATTAGTAAATGTGATTGATATACACCAAAGGCATCATTCTCTAGCTATTACAAACATAAAAACACTAAAATATTTTAAATATTGATGAATATAAGAAAAATAAAAAATTATTAATTGAAACTCTTACATGCTTAAGTAACTAAGTGAAATTGTCAACTTGATCCATATTTTTTGAACCATATTTTTTGAACGTTATTTTTTTTCAAAATATACCATTCTAAAACGCACCATTAATAATGGCCCTCTTACATTAAACTTTGAATATGATTTAATCATAGCTGAAATTCTTATATGAGAAAAAACCTGAAAAAATAAACCTATACCAAATTTCCTAATTTTAATATCATACTCAAATCCCTTTTAATTCAATATAATAATAATAATAATAATAATTATATATTTAATTATAAATATTTTATTATTAATAAAAATCAATTTATTTTTTGAATTTAAAAAATAAACATCAAAATTATTACTCACTGTAATAGAGAACAAATAGTAAAAAATTCCTTAATATAGAAACAACAACAAAACACAACAAACCGTTTCTAAAATTTAAGAAATTTGTTTAAATTTAATTTTAGTATATTTGTTTTACATTTTTAGACGCCCAACACATCCATAGTGAAAATGTTCCACTTTTGCTATGAGTTACTCCCCATCTTCTGATCTTAATCACTGAAATTTGGCCTCCATGGGTTTCCTTTAGATATCTTTTCCGGGAAATTATTATATCATTTTAAATAAGAAATTAAAATAAAAAATAATAAATATATAATATAATAATAAATAATAAATCATAATTTCTTATTTCTATTCATTTTAAAACTTTAAATAACACCTCAATTTCATTATAAGAGTTCTGAATTTATAAAAATCATTTTATTATAAATCATAATAATACATTAAAGCTTAATTGAAAACATTAAACAATTAAAATTTTCATTTATTATAAACTTTAAAAATTAAAATTTGAAATTAATAAAAACTAGATCATCATCCATACAGAAAATTAATTTATAATCATTATTGTTAGTAGATAAAAAATTATAATCATTGTTGTTTGTAGATAAATATTATTTAATTGTGTTTTTAATCATTTAATTTTAACTATAAATTAAAAAATGAAATCTTTAATTGATATAGCATTTAACCATATTAAATTCTCAAATAACTATTACAATGTTTATTTAAAAAATAAAAATTACATTAAACATTAAAATGAAATAAATCAAATATATAAAATAATTCATTATAAATAAATAAATAAATTTATAATCATAATTAACAACTAATTAACATTAATAATTTTAAGACAAATTACAAATATTACAAGTATAATGAATTATAATAATAACATACTTGTAGGTTGTTTTTCGTTTCGTTCTCATCCATACTTTAATCTCATTTATCAGTTAATGATGAATCATGGAAATTGGTTCGAAACCTCGATTTTAACATAGATGAATGCAATGACTCCGGAAGATAACACCTCACAAGAAAATGTTCTATTTTAATATAATTTAACCTTTAGAATAATTGTACGTGAATCAATCACTGATATAGCAATTTTATTTTGCCCAACAAAAATACATTGTTAACCAGATTTACAGTTCGATTACACGATGAAGATAAGGAAAACTTAAAGGACTCGTTTTATGTAACGCTGCATGGATAATTGGTCATTTTTACATGGTTAAGAAAAATAATAGCAATGAGTGAGAATTTCTATTTGTTGCTTGTTCCATAAATGACAATTGAAATAATAGACACTTAAATATAATGAATTTCATGCTCTTATTAACGTTGAGTAAACTTTTGCATTTACATACGATAATGCCAATACATCTAATAGTATGAACAATCAGAGATGTAAGAAATACACAAACAATCCTTTTATGGAAGACCTTTCGCTAAAAAAATATATGTTCTTTACGTAAACAATATTGTTATTGCCCAAAGTAATATAAACAAGACCTCTGGCTAGAAGAATATTCTTAAAAAAACTTATGAAGCCTATTTTTCTTACTAATATTCAAACACACTTCTTTTAATACACTATTATTCTAACATACTTCTTTCATACAGTAAAA
>APFE031230599.1:0-11987 GCA_000404065.3 Pinus taeda
AGGTCTCCCACCTATTTGTGATCATGATCATGCTATTCATCTAATTCTAGGAAGTGTTCCTCCAAACATCAGGCCATACAGATATCCCTATGCCCAAAAGAGTGAAATTAAACGTATGGTTGCAGAAATACTAGAGGCTAGTATAATTCAACCTAGTCAAAGTTATTTCTCTTCTCCAGTAGTATTGGTGCACAAGAAGTATGGATCATGGCGCATGTGTCCAGATTATAAGGAGCTCAACAAGCTCACTATTAAAGATAAGTCTCTGTTCCTGTCATTGATGAATTACTGGATGAGTTTCATGGATCAGTTTACTTCACCAAGTTGGATCTTCATTCAGGATATCATCAAATCAGAATGAAGACTGAAGACATTCTAAAAACAACATTTAGAACTCATGAAGGTCATTATGAGTTTTTGGTCATGCCTTTTGGCTCTTACCAATGCACCTTCAACATTTCAAGGTTTGATGAACCCTCAATTTTCAAACATTCCTTAGAAAATTTGTGTTAGTATTTTTTGATGATATACTAATCTATAGCAAGTCTTGGAAGGATCATGTTGAACATGTGGGCAGGGTGCTACAACTATTGGAGGAGAAATAATTATATGCAAAAAGAACGAAATTTTTCTTTGGAGTACAAGAGGTGGAATATCTGGTTCATATTGTATCTCATGAAAGAGTTCAGGTAGACCCTAGCAAAATTAAAGCCATTAATGAATGGATAATCCCCACATCCATAAATCATTTGCGAGGATTTCTTGGGTTGACAGGGGATTATCGCAAGTTTGTTAAGAAATATGGGAGAATAACAACACCTCTAGCAACGCTATTGAAGAAAGAAGCATTTTCATGGACTCTAGAAGCAACAGAGGCCTTTGAACATCATAAAGAGGCAATGTGCCAAGCACCTGTCTTAGCTACATTGAACTTCAAAAAAACCTTTATTGTGGAATGTGATGCTTCAGTAAATGGAATTGGTGCTGTTTTAATGCAAGATGAAAGACCCATTTCTTTTGAAAGTCATCCAATCAAGGAAAAGTTTTTACGTAAAGCTATTTATGAGAAGGAAATGTTGGCAATACTCAATGCACTTAAGAAATGGTGACCCTACCTAATGGGAAGACACTTCAAGGTAAAAACGGATCACGATAGCCTTAAATACTTTTTACATCAAATGTTATCCTCTGAAGAGCAACAAAAGTGGGTCACAAAGCTATTGGGTTATGACATTGAAATCATCTACAAAAAAGGGAAGCAAAATGTGGTGGTAGATGCACTCTCAAGAAAGGATGAGTATGTGGAAGCATTGTTGTGCGCCATTTCTATTATTCAACCAAATTGGATAAATGAAGCAAGGGAGGACTGGAAGAATGATGAAGAAGTGTGGGCACTTATTCAAAAGTTACAACAAGATTCCAGTACGTCGGATACATTTAGCTGGCAAAATGATTCATTACAGTACAAATATCGCTTATACCTCTGTAAGAATTCCCAGCTAAAACAAAAGATTCTTATGGAATTGCACACTTCTCCCTTAGGAGTGCACTTAGGATTTTTAAAAACTTACCACATGGTTAAGATGGCTTTTTTTGGGATGGCCTTAAATCATATATTCAAAAGTTTGTGGCAGAATGTTTGGTTTGCCAACAAAATAAAGTTGAGACAATTAAGACACCAGGTCTATTACAACCTTTATCCATTGCAAGCCAACATTGGGACGAGGTTTCAATAGATTTTATCACAGGTTTACGCAAGTCTTAGGGAAAGAGTGTCATCATGGTGGTAGTTGACAGACTTACCAAGTATGCACACTTTTGTGCATTGTCACATCCATTTAAAGCCAGTACAGTTTCTACTGCATTTATGGAAAAAATTCAAAAGCTACATGGAAACCCAAAGATTATTGTAAGTGGCAGAGATCCCATTTTCACTGGAAATGTTTGGACATAATTATTTTCTTGTCTCGGTACTCAGTTAGCTCATAGCTCATCTTATCATCCTCAATTTAATGGGAAAACTGAGATAGTAAACAAATGTTTGGAAGGATATCTTCGTTGCTTTGTATCTGATAAATAGACACAATGGGTCAAACAGTTGCCTCTGGCCGAATGGCGGCATAACACTTCCTTCCATACAACAACAAAAATGACCCCATTTATGGAACTTTATGGATATCAGCCACCATTCGTCACATCATATTTAAGAGAAAATTCTAAGGTTCAAGCAGTGGAACATCACATCAAGCATCAACAAGTCCTCCAACTCTTAAAGGATAATCTCGTGTTGGCACAGAGTAGAATGAAATGACAGGTAGATCAACATCGCAATGAAAGAAGTTTTTATGTAGGTGATTGGGTATTCCTACGGCTACAACCATATAAGAAAATGTCCCTCAAGCAAGCTAAGAAGGATAATAAATTATCACCAAAGTATTATGGTTTGTACAAGGTGTTGCAAAAGATTGGTACTATGGCATACAAATTGGAGCTTCCTACAACTTCTCGAGTACACCCAGTTTTCCATGTTTCATGTTTAAATAAGGTTATAGGCGACAAGCTCCCAGTTCAAAAAATATTGCCAGAACTTGACGAGGAAGGAAAAATTATATTGGAACCAGAAGCAGTAAAAAAAACAAGAACTCGACAGCTACGAAATCGATCAATTTCGGAGTATCTCATCAAGTGGAAGAGCTTATCCGCTGAAGATTCCACATGGGAGGATGATAATTTTATACAGAAGCATTTAGAACTACTCAAGCATTGAGGACAACACTTTTTTGAAGGAGAGGGGCATGTTAGGTCCCTATAATACTAGTGATTACCCCATTACTATTGTAGTTGTATCCCTTATTAATATTGTGTGCCCCTATTGTCCCCATATTTTTATTACTGTGCCCCATAGAATCCCTCTATTGTTATTTTTGTGCCTTTATATTATTATTGTTAGATCGGCTGGGTTATATTGTGACTCAGACTCCTATATATATAAATGAGGTTTTCTCATTTGAATCATCAAAGAATCATTCATTTATGTAATGCAAAGGAGGTTGCCCCCTCGAAGAGGCTGAATTCTAAGGTGTTGATCTATCTTTTCTATATTTTTGTGAGCTGGTTTCATAACATATGCTTTGAGCCAGATTGTTCATTATTGTTGCTTCTTATACATTATACAAATTTGTGTCAGTCCATTGCTCTTGAGGATAATTCCTACATTGATGATTTTCTTAACAAGTCCAACATTATACAAGCTCTTTCCTAGCGCCTTCGACCTCTTATTTTTCTTACTTTGGGGGTCCATTTTTTCTATTCACTGTGGAATTTTTCTAAAATTCATTATTGGCAGAAGTAGTGAAATTTCCATTCTTCCCTCCTTTCTTATATTATGAGTACCTCAACCCTTTTCCTTTGAATTTTTCCTTATCTTTCTTCTTCCAACATGTTTTTAATTCATTCTTCTGTTATGATTATTCATAACAGTACCTCATCTTTTGGAAGATTTCCTATAGGGTTTTTGGCTCATCAAACTCTATTCTATCCAACTATGTTTGTGGTAATCCATTGAGTTACCTTTTTTTCCTTCATATAAGGCACATACCTCAGCAGATCCAATACTCTACTTGTATACTCATCAGTTGTCAATTGCCCCAATTTGTGATCATATAATTCTTTAGCACTATTGTCATAGTAATTTTTAGATAAGTACTTCTCTTGAAAGTATTTCTTGAACCCTCTCCATGAAAAATATTTCTCCTCAACGTCTTTAATATTCTTCAAATATTTTCACCATCTATCAGATTTTCCTTTCAAGATGAAAATAACTTCTCTAGCCTTCATGTTCCCAGAGTATTCATGCACCCTAAAGTATTTCTTCAACCCCAATAGCCAAGCCTCTACCTCTTCAAACTTCTTCACCTCTCGATCAAAGGTAGGGGGCCTTGTTTTCTTGAACTCCTCTAGCATTGAAATCTTATTGTTTCTCCTCTAATAATGGTGATTATTGGCTATGATATATGATGATTGTTCAAGGTTTCTCTACTCCCTTTCTAGAGTGTTGAGTATAATTGTGCCTTCATCTGCATGCTTATGTATTTATCTTAATTTGATTCTTCTTGCCCTATTGGTATCCAACCTTTTACTTTAGACTTCTGATAGGATAAGCTAGGACTTGTGCTTGTTTATGTAGCTGGCACTATGCTCTTAATGCTTCTACTTTTGAAAGTTTGATACACTCTAAAATATTACAACATTAACGTCCTCTTGGCCTTCCTGTGCTCTAATAATCATTTCATTGTCTTATTTTTATCTTGTCAGTTCAACTCTTAGGCTTCTATGGATGTCCATCCAATCTGGAGAGTATTTTTCTTTCCTTTTCCCAATTGAATATTCTTCTTGATCATGATGGATCTATTTGTGCCATACTATTCCATCCTACTACTCATCATTTTTATACTCTTGTTTTTCCTTGATGTCTACTTATGTGCTATTACATACACATAGTTGTTAGCCAACAAAAAAAAGCAATATAGACACAATTATCCATCACCTTGCCTTATTTGCAATAAGCATGTTTACATGTGACCATCTAAAACATTAAATCTTAGTTTGTATGTATATTTAAAGATAAAAATAACCAATCAATAATTCTTTCAAATCAAACATTATATCAATCATAGTTTAAAATCAATACACATCTATAAACAGAAAGGAAACTACCAGATCAAACATTCATCCATGATGTGTGCATGTGAGGCTCTTTAGGTCTAATGATCAACAATTCTTTGATATCACTTTGTAACACTCATTTCCACCCCCTTGGGTTATTCTTGAGTAGTGGAGGGCGTTATCTTAAAATTTACATGATCTCCAAGGTCTATTATGAAAATGGGGTCACAAAAATCTCCTTTTTCCAATGCCCTTGACACTTTAAAAAAATGGCACCATCATTTTAACTTATCGAGATCTTTACAAGGATATAAAGTTTATCCCAATCTGACTCCGGGATTGAAAGTTGTTCCCATTTGAAGACTCCCTCATTAATCCCTGCCACACCAACATGTACCTCCACGTGGCACTACTAAGTGGCATACATGGCCCTACCACATCGCACAAATCCCATGTGGCCCCCACCACATTATAAAGTTATAGTTCCATTGCACCCTCTACCATTCCTTTGGAATAATCCATTTTAAAACCTACATGATGTGATAATTATTTCCACATTAATTACTCAGAATATTTTGCATTACATTCTCTTCGTTAGCTGCACCACATCTCCAAGGGTATCTCACTTCAACCCTCCATGTCACATCGAAATGAATATTTATGTAATAAAATGGGGGGGGTGGGGGCTTGTTCTGGAGCTTCCTTAACTCTATGGCCTTCCATAATTAACACTACAAATCATTGTTGGGTGTTTGTAGTCCATGATGATGTGTCACCCAACCACATCAACTTCCATGTCAGTACCATGTGGCATTACCCAAGCCATGTGGCACCAAAAAATCACCTCCACATGTCTCCTAGGTTCCATATCAACCTAACTTCTGTGTCACTTGATCTTATTGTGTCTTATTGACATCATCTTTCCATGTGGAATCCTCTGGGGTGCGACATATCATCCAAAAGTTGGTCACCTAGCTATCCAAAAAGTTCCTTTATGCAGGCTACCACATGTCACAATAATATCGTGCCATGTCAATAGTCCTACCACATCACTTGCCCTCATGGTGTACATGTACCCCTGCTCGGCTTATGTGGAACCTGCCACCTCAACTTGTGTTAGGGTAACATAGGGACAAGCCCCTTCATGCAAATCCACAATTTTACGTTATAAGAGATTTGGGGGTTTGATGTGGAATTCTTTATTTTGCCTCCACTTCACAACACCATAGTTATAAAGTGCCACAAACAAGCCTTATACCAATCAAGCATGACACAACATGAATTTTCGTGTTTGTCTACGAGAATAAGTCCATGCCACGCCTTCTATCAATAACGCCCCCTTATCAAAATGATTAACAAACATCGTTGGTAAGCGAGGCATGGCATGAGCATGAAATTTCATACCAGATGATGGGAATAATTTCATCTTGCACCTTCTGTCAACAATGCTCATTTGAAAGAGACTAATGCATACCACTTAGTGAGGGAGGCACAATGTGACGTGAAACTTCATGTTAAACAATAGGGCTATGCCCATCCGGTGCATGATATATAGTTATCATTTTTCAAAGCTCTTGCATATATACATTCAAAGGTTTATTCAGTTGAAATACAAGTCCCATGGAATCCATGCACAAAATTAGATACTAAAAGAATATCTCGAGGCTCTGTTGAGATTTCCTTGGGTATGAATGTGGCTTGGTGCACTCCTACAATGGGAATGAAGCATTGCATAATTAGATATGTATAAATATACTAAGATACACAAAAAATATAGTGCTTAATGCACCCTTTGCATAAGGAAATACATTACTATATTAAACAAGATAGGAAACCTTTCAATTTATAAGGATGTCAACCATTACAACATCGATATTTATTTGTTATCTACATGTTTTCATGCAACCAATCATATTTGCACATATAATTAAGAAAATTCATATCATCCACATAAATATAGTATTTCAACTTAGCCAAAAGATAATTCTTAGAAAGTTTCCCATAAAGGACATGCAATACTTTTCATTAACCATTCAATAGTTAACATTGAGTCATACTCTAACCAATAAGAACCCAATCATGTAATTATTTACATTCAAATATACACAAGTCATGGAACTTATTTGAATGGATAGAAATGGATGGAAACTAAAGGTGGGGCTTCAAATATCCACCAACCATCGACTAGCTACATCACAGTCTTTCTTACAACTTTCCACACCTAAGCTAGATCTGCAATCTAAGGGATTGCATTCTCAGGGATTCAACCAAACTCAATTGGGGTATTGCCAGCTTTCCAAGAATATGGGAATTATTTATATGTGGTTTATTAGCTTTATTTTCAAGGGAAGCACTACTTGACCTGTGATGAGCCTAATCATTGGGTAATTATATGGGCCTTAATTCACCTCTTAGCTTAGTCAAACCAACTTTTCTCATAACTTATTACATGTTTTTTATTACATTTTGTTTATGAGGTGAGTTAGAGTTGGATATTATGCTTAGTGGACTAATATGCATTGAATGCAGGATTAGAGGATAAAATCAAGGAATTTTGGCAAAGACTAAGGTAAAAAATTGAATGGGACAAGGGAGAGGGATTGTAGGAGGTAAATCCTCCTCATTTACTACACCTCCATTCAAATATTCCTCCATTCATCACATCAGATCGAAGTGCAAATAGCCAAATCATGAGGATTAGAAGGTAGCCGGGCAAGTGAGAGACAAAGAACCAGTTTATCTCTAGTTTGGGAGCCGAGGATCCCTAATTTTAAGGAAGTCATTGGGGACTTCAGTTGTATAAGAAGAGAGGCCTAGGACCTCAGTAGGATTCCTATTTTTTATTGTTAAACTCTAAACTATTTTCGAGCTGCAATATTTGTGAAAGTTCTATTGATGTAATTTGTTGTTTTGGTAATAAGAATGATTTTTGTTTTGAGGCAGCACTAAGTTAACTCAGAGGGCTAAAGCTCGTGGGTTAGGTCCCAACCCTAGAAGCGAAGGCTCCTCTTTCTTGTACATGTATGTTTAGTGTAGTTTCATAGCTTCAATATTAATTTTCTTTTTAGATGCATGTCCATTACAAGTAGTGTAGATTAGATTGGTTGTTTATAGTTTGCTTCCATTTGTGCCTTACCTCAAGTAACAGGTTAGCAGGGAAAAAAGGGTCACCGTTAGGTTTTCAGCAGGTGTCTCAGCCTCACTTCCTGCCTCTAGGATCATGACTTGAGGAAGGGACCCTTAAGCAACCCCAAAAACACAGATTTCTAGTTCTTTTATGATCTTTGGAGTTTTATGTCTTTAAATTAGTATTTGGTTATTTTGCAAGGTAGATTTCCATTTTCATATTTTTCATCTCCATTTCTACAGTAGATCTCATCCATGCTTTCATTCCTTTCAACAACTTTCCTCTTGCATATTGTAGGCAGTTAATTCATTAATTCTACTTTTCTAGTTTATGAAAATGTTTCTTGTTTGCATAGATTTTTGGAAGATATACATGTTTTGTGTAGAGTAGGTTCTTAAAGAGGATATTAAGACTTCATAGCCAACAACCACCTTTCACTTCATCCACTTTATCCATCCCTTGTTTTCACCATCACCTTCATTATTTTTTCATCATTTTTCATAGAAATTCTTCCAAGCACATTGAGTGAATCCAACCATCTACTATCTTGGATATTGACTTCTGAGTGATCCTAGACCTTCTACCACTCCATTCCACCCATCACACACCTTTCCTAGGCCTTCCATCACCTCCAACACCTCACATGTTTCTCTCGACTGTATCCTATAAGTTTACCGGGGATCCTGTAGGTTTCTAGTACATCTTGTAGGTTTTCCTAAAATGGCCTGTTTTAAGGTCGAATTTATGGAAAACCTCTAGGAAGTAAAAACAATCCTCACAAGGGTCCTCCACACCATCCAAAAACTCATAACCCTTCCATCCATCCTCAAACATCCTTAATTCACCTGCCACATCCATAGAAGCAATTAGTTTGCATACTTGATTTTGCATAAAAAGACAAAAAAACAAAAACAGATTTAGTTCAGTCTCTTTACTTTCACATTAGTGATGTTTGATGCTTATTACTTCTATAATTTAGATAGTATCATTTTTTTCATGTTGATTTATAATTTCTTCCATGCATAGTTTCTTAGTGGTTAATTAGGAAACGATGTTATTTAGCATTACATGTCAAGCTTCTCCATCATTGCAATAGAATAACTCTCTCTTAGAGTAGATTTACCTTTCTTCCATCAAAGAATCAAGCTTCTTCTGACTCCATAGAAGTTTGGCTTGGAACCCCAGTGTTCTCTCGCCAGCTGAACAGTGACAACAAGTAGAACCATCACTTTTACTTGTGTATATAGCATTGTCACCTTCAAGTTTGTACGAACCCCGGGTTGATAAAGTAAAGCTGGTAGCACAGGAGTTGCAACATCCTTGATGTAATACTAGCACTCTTCAACCTGTAGCACACTATCTAATTTGTTTATCAGTTGACTTGATAGGCATGAGTGGTTTATCAACTTCCTTAGCAAGCACCCAATAGTTTATCAACCCTTTTTAGCAAGCACCCAATGGATTTCCACCATGCCTAGTTGTTTATAAACCTTATAGAAAGCACTGGAGTGGTTTATGATATTACTTAGTAAGAATTGAGTGTTTTATTAGCTTCCACAACAAGTACTCAATGTTTTACCAACACTTTTCAACAAGCAATCATCACCTAGTTCCTCTTATGAGCCTCTCACCAAACCTTTATGCTTGGACACCACAATCCAATTACTCAAACACATCAAAGCTGGGAATTTCATCCCATCAATATTAATTGTTCTCTTACATTGTATCCCTCCAACATTTTGATGCTTCTCTTTGTTTTACTTGTCATATTTATTTTTTCTATAGGCTCCTCAATTCCCGTGCAGTTGTCTCACTTCCATTTTCCCACATTGTGGAATCATAAAAAATGTGGGAGTTTCTATACCCAATCATTTTCTTGCCAGCTATTTGGTGGTGGTGTGTTTTGTTACACCAACTCACCCACACTTATCTCTCCCTTAGATAATGGATTTGTTTATCCCACTCTTCAGGCTAGAAAAAAATAAGTGTTATTTTTAATTACAAGCATAATTTACTACAAAATCAAGGGTTAACACAAGGGTGTTACACTAGTCATATCTTTTATTAGGTGGACACTCAAATGGAATAACCATGGAGTTACACATTGATCCTTTGAAGTTCATGGGTACTAAACAAAAATCATTCCCATGGAACATAGTGGTATGTTATGTTCATGTCATGTGGAAGAAATACTAAAAGACCAATGTTACTTGGTAGTTGGATTTCAGATGATGGAATCTCCTATTTATTGTTGACTAGCTCTAGGGATGCTATTTGTGCAAATTAGTAGTAAAGAATTAGGATATAAAACCTAATCTATCAAAAATTTCACTCTAAGGATGTTAATTTCATTTTTGAAAGACTCGTTCCTAAGGATATGGATCAACCACATTGAAATGTTGGAAGATACCTATGAATGTAGTTAGATTTTATTATCCAACTAAAGCGTTTATCTTATATATATATATATTACTATATATATATCGTATATATATTCTTTGTGTGTGTGGTGTGTGTAGAAACACATTACATAAATATCCCATCATGATGTTCAATTGTGGATAGACCCCTACACACAATGTGACTGGGAATATGGTGGAAGATGGATATTACATAAGGTTAAGGAGTGGATGCCATCAACCATAAGAAAACATAACTAGAGATAGATTAATCCTCATGTATGAAAGTAAGTGATGGACATAAGTACTATAAAGAAACAATAAGATTCCATGATAGAAAAATTACTTACACAAAATTATGACCACATTTGCTAATAAGGAAAACCTAAATTTGAAGAGTAGAAGTAAACATGTCATCAAGGTGCCATTTATCTCACTTAGTGATGGGAAGGGTCCAAGTATGATTTGGAAACTATGATGAAAAATTTTAGTCGAAGGAGATAAATTATAGTCAAAGGTGGTTAAACACAAGAAAATATTACCCAAATTGACATTGAAGGAAATTTGAGCATTACATACAAGAGGGGAAACTATTTTTTTTCAATGGGGCAAACATCCTTAATTGAATGCTCTTGCTCGAAATTTGAGTACAATTGTAGGGATATAAGTTGAAAATAAAAGTTGAAAAAGTAGATTTTATTTTTCTATTTTTTAATGATTTTACTTTTTTACTCCAAAAGTGGTGAATCATTCCCCATGGTTGACATCATAATTTTGAATCCTTTTGGTTCTTATCAAGTTTATTTTGGTTATACATTTTGTTTTTGGGTGGGGCCCACTTTTTACCTCAAAATTTCCCCAATGGCTAAACCTTTCATTTTTCTAGCCTAGATGAGGTTGCTAATTGGTTTGTGATGTTGATGAAGAGTTGGGGGAAATACCTAGAATCTCCTCCTACAATTTCACCTAAGTAGGAAGGAAAGGATGAGTGGGTAGCATACACATGGAAATGCCAAACAACAAAATATTGGACTATGATTGTTATAAAGCCTCTCCTTCTAATTTCATTAGACATTTACTACCATTTTCTTATAAGTTTTCTTCAATAAAATATCCATGCGATGGGATGGATGAGCTTGCAAATATAATCCAATGGAGATAGATAAGCCTACACAAATAATCTATAATTCCAAGCTCCATTGGGCAACTCACTTTTTTAAAATTCTAACAATTTGGACATTCTTAAAATGGGTTATAAATCCATAAATGAAATGTTCCATGTTCAAGCTTCCCATGAATCAAGTGGAACTATAACTTTTATGAGATTCCTACTAGATTTGGTGAAGAATTTTGACCAAAAAAATATTGAATCTTATCACTTATTAACTTAATCCTATATTAATTAATATAATATAATATAATTAATTTAATAATAATTAAATTTTCAATTAATAATATTATAAAAATTTTAATTTCAAATAAATTGTTAAAAGTAAAAAAATAAAAGAGTTAATAAAATTAACATATGCATTAGCACACATGTTAAAACATATGTGACATATATAGACTTAAGGGTTACCTAATGCAGTCTAGATCTAGATGTGAGAGCTCTTCCCCAAAAGTTGTGAAGGTCATGGGTTCAATTCTCTTGGTCACCTTAGGGTTGGGCCCAACAATCAAGGGTGATGATTTACCCCATTTACGATCCATGGATAACGTGGAAGTGGTTACAGGTTTTTCTGCTAGTGCTTCCTTCCATTCGGTTGCATTTTTGGTAACCCAACCTAATGGGGAAA
>APFE031230627.1:0-20099 GCA_000404065.3 Pinus taeda
CCCCCCTTAGCTAGCCTAGGAGATAGCTAAAACGGAGAGAGTTGGGATCAGTGTGACAGCCCCTTCTCTGAATTCCCTGCCACCAACCACACCTTGTGGGGTTGAAGGCTTTTCTCGCTAACTGTGTAGGTAGGTGCGGGCGGCAGGGTCAACAGGCAGCTTGATTTATTTGACAAATACTCGTCCTGATCTATCTTATGCAGTCAGTATTCTTTCACGTTTTATGTAGGAACCACGAGATAGCCACTAAAATGCAGCTAAAAGAGTTCTTCGATATATCCAAGGAACAAAACATTTTGGTCTTCTTTACACAAAGACTAAAAATTTTGTACTTGGTTGATATTCTGATGCCGACTTTGCTGGGAGTATTGATGATCGAGCATCAACATCAGGTTATTTAATGAACATTGGGTCAGCAGCAGTATCTTGGAGTTGTAAGAAACAAGCTACAGTAGCCACTTCTTCCGCAGAAGCAGAGTACATTTCAGCATGGGAAGCAGCATGTGAAATTGTTTGGTTGCGCAGAATTTTGCAGGACTTGGGCATTTCTCAGGTAGAAGCTACATCATTATTCATTGACAGCCAGTCAGCCATCAAACTTACCAAGAATCCAGTTTTTCATTCAAAGACAAAGCATGTGGACACCAAGTATCATCATATCAGATCTCTCATTGCCAAATATGTCCTTAAGCCAGTTTATTGTCCTTCCGAAGATCAGATCTCCGACATTTTCACGAAACCGCTTGGCAGAATAAAATTTACTAAGTTCAGGGATGAACTTGGTATCTGCTGTAATGTATCTTTGGATCATAGGGGGGAATGTTAGATGATCCAAAAATACAATTTTATCATAGGTTATAAAATTGGAATAAAATAATTATTAATTTAAGAAATTAAATTAATAATTATTATTCTAGAATGATTAATTATTTAATGGAGACAATTAGAATTAGTGTATTGTTGTAACAAGATATGACTCTCCAAATAGCATTTAATGTAAATGGACACTTGTTATTTAATAAGTGATCCATAATTAGAGGTAGTTGGGACATGGAGCTTATAAATAGCTCATTGCAAGAGTGTTTGATTGTTCGGGTGTAAACTCTTGCAAAATCAATTATGTAAGTCATTGTATCTGTATGTAAAATCCTTTTACCCTTGTAGAATACCTAGATGGTTTTGCAAAACCATGTGTTGATTTGGTTGGAAGAGTATTTTCACTTTACTCTTTTACTTTCACACATTATTTTACCTCGTAAATTGATTTCACCATGTATGTAAATTGATTTCACCTTAATCTTTTATGGTGAAATGAATTTATATGAATGTTATCTTTGTTCATTAATTTCATGTGAAATTTTCACTTTTATTTTCTGTGATAAATTCATGGCATCCATGAATTTTATTTCATGTGTCGTTGTAAAACCATTTTACCTTTGAATCTCATTTCACAACCTTAGTCTCATATTGCGCGTAGCTATATAATTTTACCTCAAGTATGGTTTCACCCGTAGCTCTGAAATATTACCACATTCTCATATCTCTATATTTCACTTGAAATTAATCCACCCCATATTCCCGTAACATTTATAAGATTTAAAACCAAAACTGTTAATGGTTTATCGCACCGCTTTTGAGTGGTAGGAGGCATTTTTTGATAGCACGTGATAACGTGAGGCTTCCACGTAGTAAAAATATGGGTTGGAAAACCACTAATCTTGTGTGTTTTTTGAGTGTGAAGTGTTGGATGAGTTGAGCAGGCGATATGAAATTTTAAGTGTTCATTTGTTTTTACTAATCACGAGGAAAATAAAAATGAAGGGAGTTTAATTCTCAGTGTGGGGTGGGCCATTGATTGACTTTGCAGGGGGAAGAGGTAGTATAGGCTTGTGGAGAGAAATTAATATAAAGTCCAAAACTTTATATTAATAGGGTTTGGTGAAGTAAGGCGTAAAAAGAGGGATTTATATATATATATATATATATATATATTTCTTTTTAACTTTATGGGATTTATCTTTGTTTTAACCATTATTGCCTATGTGTAAATGATTTCTTCTTGCTTTGTGATAATTGTCTTTTCCTTCTAAATAAAGCTTTTGAATACATTTCCTTGCGAATCTTGTAGTAAACAGGTTTTGGAACTAGTATCAAAATTGTTTGTCCAAGATCCTGTTATACTAATCACGTGCAAAATAAAACAATCATTAATAAAGCATAGGTCTGCGGGGAAGGCAATCATTGGCTTTATTGAACTGAGATGTCTGTGGACAGAGTCCAGACTGTGGATGGCTCAATTATTTTTGGAAAAGGCTTTTCATTTATTAATTTTAAACAGATTTGAGGGAATGGTGGAATTTCATATTGTAAAAACTCTGTGATTTTTCAAATTGTGTAGGTGTGGTTATATGGTTTACTACACAGCAATGGATGATAAGGCTTCCGAGGATACACAGTGAAGGAGTCGGAGGAGGCTTTTGGGCAGCAGGAGACAGTTGGAGGTCGATCTTCTAAGGGGGCTGACATGGAATGGGAGGTGGTTTCAAACAGGAAGAGAAGTTGAAGGAAGAGCGGTATGGTGGATTATCGTGTGGACCAAAAGTGGTAAACAGGTTTTTTGCCAAGGGACGCGATACGATGTGGGGCTACCACGTAGCAAAAAATCACTCGAGCAAAACTATGAATCTCGCATGATGATGGGAGCGCGCAATATGGATATGGGCCGTCGGATCTGGAGGTGGAAGATCGGAGGGTTATCGCGTGGCGGAGTTGCAAGGGTTGAGTCGAGGTGTGGTTGGCAGGGTCCGGGGATAAATAATGTGGTGGTTTAAATTTATTTCAAAGATTTAGTGAGGGTAAGGGATTTATAAAGTGGGGGGAGGTTTAAATATATAAAGCGGGATTATTGTATGAATAATGTAAGGGTTAAGTTAAAAAGGGCATCGGGGAGGGTTTTTTGAATGGGGCCTGATACATTATTCAAACTTAGGATAAGGGGTTTTAGTGGGTTTTAAGGGAAAATGGAAACTAATAAGAGGGGATAGTAAAATGAAGGGGTAGGGGTGATTTTTCAAGGGAAAATGAGCTTGGAAGGAAGTTAGTGATACGAAATGAGCCAATTTATGCTCTCCATGCTTTGTGAAAACTGCTTCTGCCTACCCATCATTTACCCTAACATTTTTTCTTCATTTATTGGGTGCATTTGAGCTTGTTGACCCTCTTATTTTTCTTTGATAAGAAAACTATCTAATTCTAATCTTATAACATCCAATGGCCCAGATTAAACTGATGAGCACATTTATTCTCTACCTAACTAATGATCTGCTAAGATTAGATGGTTTACTCAGATCTTTATTCACTATCTATCAGCATGAAATTTAAAGCATGAACGAATCAAGATTAAACTATTTGATCATCATGGATTGTGGCATTTTTACAAGCTACACACAATCTTATTTGCAAAACTAAAACAAGATTAGTGGCATTTGAATATGCACACTTTCATGATCTTTTTTATCTCTCTTTGCTGGGGTTTATATCTAATATTCTTTTTTATCTTTGTTTCTTTTTGTCCTTCAATTTTTCTTTTAGGACATACCCTCTTTTCATTTTTTAAATATGGGAAAACATTTGCAAAAAGCAAAGGCATGTACAATATTACAAGATATACATGGTCAATTCAAATTTATGAACCATATTATTATAGGAACCTAACAACAACAATGGCCTATAAGGTATTTTAGCAATGTCATTGATAGGTTGTTGATGGTGTTGGACCCGCCAACATGTCAGGGGATCTTTGTGATAAGAAGTCCCAACTAGACCTCAAACCGTTTGGAGTAGGAGTCCTAGCAGTGGATAGTACAGTATCGCCTTGACTGCATCCAAGTAGTGCATAGTACGGTATCGCCTTGACTGCGGTTGCGCAAAGAGGTAAGTAAGATGTCCTTGTTGGAAGTAATCGTGTGACCTCGCAGCAAGTCAAGGGAGATGCATGGAGAGGCTCTAACACAGAGAAAGGGAGAGGATGTGCTCCTTAAAAGCCTGTGAGAGCACGCAGCTTGAAAAAGAACACATGAGCTGAAAGACATCACAAGATAGAAAGCAGAATAGTCGACAATCCAAAGTGATGAGTTAAACCAAAAACATGCTTCGATAAGATTCATACAAACATATACAGAATAGTTCATACATACATGTGTAAGTTACAACTACATACATCGTTAGAGTAACCAGAATAGTCAAACTACAATAACAATATATGCATGAAACATGTTGCCTCTGTTATATTAAAAGAGTGAAAGATCAAATCATACATACAACCATGATAGCCACTAGCCCCAATAGTGCAATGTTACAGTCACTGTCACCTGCTCCTCCAAAGAGATGTACTCGCTTTGCATGATGGAGAAGCCAAGGCTCGTTACAATACACTCCAAGCTTTCTCTAAGTTATACCTATTAGAAACTTGGCTCCCAAAATCCCTTTCAATTAGTTATGAGGTTCTATATATAGAAAATGGTGGGGTGGCCCTTGACATTCCCCTTTGTGAGTCTTAGCCTACCCTCATGACTCTTCAACTTACACTTGACTATTTATATTGTACTATTAACACTTGGTCTTTCACTTTACAGCATGTTTACAATACATCCTACACATGTACCCATATGAGACAAAAATGGGCTTGAGTAAGCCATACAAGACATCACTAAGACTCGGACAATTGTGGGAAGAAAACTCATCAACATCCTCTTGGTGATCGATGGTGGAAAATTGATGCCAATATTGGTAGTCTACTACGGTGTCTGTGTACTCTGTGGTGACATCCTTTTGAAAATGAACTCTTGCCTCCATTTCATTCAGGTACACTGATTTGGAACCTTTGTCCAACTCATCATATAACATGTCCATCATGGTCTTAAGTGTAGCCGGACCAGTGACATACTCGTGCATGTGAAGCCTATAAGCTGGTGATGAGCTATGGGAGTTCCTCATAGTTCCGCATCTGACTCTGGATGGATGCCTTCAACTCCACTACCTTTAGCTTCATCATCTTTGGCAAGTACAACGAGGCTCCCTTGTACCTCATTGTCCATATTTGCATGTGATAAACAATAGTGTGTATGTTTTTCAAGATACGTGCTCTCTTAGCACAACACTGCTGCCAACCATTAAGATGGACAACTAACTTATGCACAATGACAAACTTGAAGTATAGCTTCCGCATGACTATCTCAAAAGACAATACTTCATCAAGTATCGCTTTCTTCAACTGTTTTCTAGTGGATGTTGTAGCTTGATCTTCTCTCTACTTGGCTGCCTATAATTCCTTGGCCATGCACTCGTTCTCAGCTATCAAGAATATTACACTTGAGCTAGTGGCTTTGGCATATTCCTTTATAGCATCGGCCAATGCAGTTGGATGTCTACACACAATGGACATGATCGCTCTTTCCTGAAAATGCATAGGAGATGCATGGACATCCATAGTGGGCAATCTTCATGACTAGACAACTCTGTATTGAGACTTGTCAAAGGATATGTTGTGCACATCTACTTCCGGATTGTCCTCAAGGATTTCAGTATCTCCTTGATCACTTGGGATTTGCTCTGTTCCCAGATCTAGTGAAGCTGGTGGAGTGACCTCTGCGTCTTTGGGCATGAGGTCTATATCCTGATCTTGATATAGTTGAACCCCATCTACGTCCATATGCTCCAACATTTATTCAATCTCTTGATCAATGTCCTTCTCCTACGACTGCTCACCCTATTTTTTATCTTCAATTTGTTCTGATCAATCAATGACCTGTATTTCTGTAGTTTCATCAATGTGTGCACATTGTGTTTCCTGTTGTTCCTATTCTTATTGCGCTTCCTTCTCCCTTCTGTGCATCTCTTGTTCTTCCCTTTATTGTTGTTGCACCTCCTCCAACTACTTCTCTGTCTCCTCCAGTTTCTACTTCTCCCTCTATCTTTGTGCAATCCTTCTATTGTGTTGTCGCTTCTTTGCCTCAATCTCCAAAGCTACTCTCAATACAAGTGGATCTCCCTTGAACTTGAAACTTTTCTCTACTTATGCACTATCGAAAACCTTTCTCTTACCTTTGTCATGCACATGTATGTTTCCCTCTATTATTGTTGATGTTGTTGCTCTGTCAAGTGTTGCTGCCTTATGCACTAATAACCATTCTACAGCCACTATGACTAGTTCATTGAGCCTTGAGAAGTTGTAGCAATATCTCCATGGGTCTTCTTCAAGCTAATGGCATGCCCCATGGATCCAAGGATGATACACTCTTGCACAGTGGTCCTTCACTAAGAAATGTGGGTCATATGGACTGAAACTTCTGGTGTCGAAGGTGAATCTCTTGAATTCCTCTGTCTCAACCTCAGCATGCTTGAGACTCTAGATCTCATACAACCCGATCCACAAAGGAAGAGCGGCCAATGTGCCTTCTTCTTCCTATGCAGTCTCGCTGACAAACTTGTCGAGATGTGGTATGCAACCTCTTGCAAGACCAGTTTATCCATGGAAAACTTTGGTAACACATACAAAGCCTTTTTTGTGTTGAACATCCAAATGAAGGTGCTAAGGGGTGAGGCATACCAATCTGCTACGTTAACTAATGCCTCCATCGTTTCACGTGACATGCAAGGTGGATCTTGCTCAAAAATCATCTTGTACACCAGGGTGATGAAGTGGTCTGATAGTTTTAGTATAACTCCACGGAAGCTGCACTTAGAGAAAAACCTACAATAGATGTGTACATATCTTTATCAAGGCGTCCAACCCAAGCCATGGAACTGTTGATGGGCACAGATTGCATTAAGCATGTAGGTGGACATGAAAATATTTTCTTGCTAACCCTTGGGAAAATGTCAGACATTTTTTACTTGCCCCTTCAACAGGAGAGACAACATGTCAGACCAATTGAAAGGTATTCCTTCGTTATCCAACTAATCCAACACAATCACCCAACTCTACAGGAAGGTTTATGTACTCTCTTGGTCGTATAAGAGGCATCCGAAGATGACCAAGAACTGATAAGTCTTATGTAGTGTCTTTGTATTTTATACCTGGTTATGTGTCATCCTAAACTTAGGCGACTCTCTTACTCAACTCTTCAAGATATCTCTCGAGTACGGACTGTTGTTGGGATGGGTGAAGAGTGCATCCATTTTGTTCACCGGATGCAAGAAGTGATACATCTCCTGAAAGTTCTTTGCCCTAAAGGTAGCAAGTTATGTTCCACTAACATTGATCAGTACCAATGTCACTGGATCAGTATGCGAGACAATCTAGTGGATCATTCCCCTGCATGAAAATACAGGATACCTACATGCAACCAGGTAAAATTCAGACTTGTGTATGTTGACATAGACTCTGCAGTCCTCCAGATTCTCCTCAAAGGTGCCTGAAAAGATGTCACTGATATCATGTCATGTAATATTGATCTCCTTGTCTATGAACAACTTAGTATCTTCGTAGATGGGCAAGCTCATAGACACTTGCTCGACGACATCTCTAGTTGTGCTCTCAATGGTGCCCTTTGCCCTGCTCTCTTGGAAGCCATTGTACCTGTACTACTGAGAGACTGATGAACACCTGTGATGCCTAAAGATAGAGAAACACTCATGGCATGAAAACATTATGTTGAAAACCAAAATCAACCTGAGGACTAACATGCAACACACTTGGGTGGTTGACTGAGGAATTTGTGGAATTTTCTCTAGGAGAGGCTGGGAGACTAACTGACAAAACTACACAGAGAAAAATCTAGGTTGTCGGTGATCTAACTGACTGCTAAAACTATGCAGAGCACAATCTATCTTGGCCTGCTAAGGACTGGAACTGCACAATGTGTAGTTTCAATCAGCATGCCTGCTTAGCCAGGAAATATCACTACGCGATCCCGAGGCCCAACTAAGGCACTGCCTCTCGGAAATTCACAAATAAAATCTTGGGAGGCCAGTGTGAGGTAGGGTCTACATAATTCCTGGGAGCAAGGAAAATCATTCCATCCCAGAAATGCGCAATGCAAGCCAGGTAAGGCAAGGTCCGATCCAAGGCAGCTCAGACCTATCGACTAGTAAGGATTGAATGCATATGTGAAGTTGGGTGCAGACATGAGTGAATGAACATGCATGCAATCAGTAAGTGTAGGATTCAGTAATATGGGAAAATAATGAAGTGTGTGAAACGAGTCGCCGCAACGACAACCATTAGTGCAGAAACAATGTCATGTATACGACAACAAGGAAATGCAATGAAAAACTTGAAATGACACTTCTACAAGATAAAATGTATTGAAATGAAAACAAGCATTCAATAATACCAAGCAAACAGCCTTCACACAAACTGAAATACAAAAAGCGACAGAAAAGCAGCAAAAGACATGAAAAGTGGACTTACCCAGAAAAAGTTGTGCTAAGTGTGCCAAAACTTCCTGGATATGTTGGGGATGCTAGAGCTCCAAGATTTAAGTGAAGAATGAGCTCTAAATCATCGAATAAATGGTTTTTACAAGATCGAGGTTTATGACGCACATGCCACAAATCTAGGAAAAAGTGACACTTGGTAGGAGGTGTCTAAAACAGATTTTGCATGTAACCCCCAGCTACCAAAAATAGATCGCTAAAATCTAGGGATACCTTTAACTTTTTTTCTTTTTTCTTTTTTGGGAAAAAGTTGTCCATGCATGCAAGGCAAGATTACACAATCCTTTAGGTAACCGGTCAACCTGTGAGCACATGCAATGGTTAGCAAGCCTTGGGATGACTTCTATGTAGTTTTTGGGCTAAGTGGCTCTGGCTGCCCCTCAAGCTCTTCGTAATTTCTAGACTCAAGCCAAGGCTAGCAGTCAGAATTGTGCAAATTCTAAGAGCAAGCCCAATGACAGGCTGCTCTGCGTAATTTTCTTGGGGAAGGTAAGCTGCCTACTCTGCGCAATTCTCAAGAGCAGTGTTGGCTACCAGGATGCACTTCTCAATTTTGGGAGCAAGGAAGGTTTCCCTCCACTTCTGCACAATTCTCCAAGTCGGCAAAAGAACTGATTGAATACCAAGTCACGAGAGGTTAGCTTGCGAGTGAAAGGCAAACAAGTTAACGAACAAAAGGTGATAAGCTAAAGAAACTCAACTAAAAGCATAAGTACCTGGGCAGTGCAAGACATGCTGCTAAGGATGGTTGGTAGGGAGGCTCCAAAATGAAGCTAAGGAAACATTTTGGAGGATGGTTGTACCCACTACAACATTGTCGACACACTGGTAGAACTCTAGCTCTCTGAATGGACCTTGTTTGGTGAAAAGCAAGTCTAACTCCTCTGAAAGTATTGTTCGATTATTTGATCATTGTGGTTTCCACACTATCTTGAGTGAAAGATGTAACACATGCCATGCTCTTGATTGGTCAGCACAAATTCCAAGCCAATTCAACTTAGTTGTTTTGATTGGGGATGAGGGGTATATTGGTGCATAAGTAATATGACTGTCAGAGTTTAAATTTCATCTCTAGTGTTGCTCCACTACCAGCAAGCCTGGATAGTACCCCTGCAGAGTCATGCAGTAACACAAGCATCATTTTATTGCCAGCAAGATTGGCCAATACCACTAAGGAGTTACTTGCATCACCTCTCTATGTAGGAAGCCTTTCTCTTCTTTTGCCTTATTCATTTTTTCAATTTTTTCATTTTTTTTTCATTTCCATTTTTTAAAGAACTGTGCATAGACACTTATTTATTTAAGAGGTGGAAGAGGGATCCTGACTTATTAAGATCAGAAGAGGTTTTTCCTTCAGAGAAGTATGTTATGTATACCTTTGACATACTTGTTAAGGTTTTCCCCCTCACCTTACTCTACTTGACTAAGCCGACAAGTGTTAACTCAAAAACAACCGACTAGAATTGGTGCTACTAGTTAGAGTGCAAGTGTTGTGTTTTCATCAAGATTCACTTTGAATAGAATGTATTTTCCATTGGTGTATCATTGACTAAAGACAACAAGATATGCACAAAAAGAGGGGACAACATATAGCCAAGTGTTGATAGATGGACAAGTCCTCTTGTACTTCACCCTGCTTGTCTTAAGAGTCGCACATGGTTTCATGCGAAACTAACCTACAGATGTAAACAAGCAAACAAAAAATGAAGCAAAGAGTAGAAGCACACGCAAAAGAAAATAAAGTAGGCAAAGAAATTAGGAAAGCAAACAAACAAACAAAGTAAGAAGGCAAACAAGCATGCAAGAAAACAAGACACAAGGCAAACACTACTCCTACTCCTAAGCTAACGGTGCATGGGCCTACTCGCGTGAATTGATATTTCCAATGCAGCCATTGGCGCATTGGTTGGCCCATGCTGCTGAAGGCATGGTTCATGAAAAGGGTATTCAAGCGAACCAGAAAACATGAAAGATATAAAATTGAATACCAACACACTCTAAGTTTAAACGCGTCCACAGAAAAGAAAAGAGTGAAAGCACAAGATAAGCATTATGCGCACTTAACCTCGTGTTGTGACACACCGTGTGTAGATGATAAGCATGTGCACTCTCTTGACTGTGACACACAAGAAAACATGAGAAAGAGAGACAAATTATGTCTTGAAAGTGTGCTTGTTGTGTATGCTTCCTCCAATGCATGAGCGATGGGATCATGTGATTCAGGTGGAGGAAGTGAAATATGTGTATTTTATTGATCTTCAATGCATACAGATGAGCAATGAGGATCCTTGGGTGGTTTAATAATTTCCCAATCGAAAGTGAAACTAACCTCAGGACAACGAGGGTCCGGCATAACCATCAGCTTAGGCTGAAGTTCCTTGACAGCCTATGGGGTTTCGACTTCATCGACAAATAGATCATCATAAATGGGTGGCTTTGAAAGATCAACATCGTGATCGATTATAGGAGTAAAGAGATCACAATAGCTATGATTAGAAAAATAAATGAGTTCATCAACATCCGCATGGTATGATGAATCATACAGAGCGGTAGATGAGAAGAAAGAATGCTCACCCTCTGCGTTTCCGAAAACTGTAGATGAAAAGTCAAGTGGATTCTCAATGAAATATTTGTCCTCTACGCTATCAAATAATGGACTAACATCGGGTGTGTTTTGTAAATGATTAGAAGTAGATGCATCTGTTGATGGATTTACACAAGGAAAATTAGTAGAAGAATCACCAAAGATGTCAGGAAAAAGTGGAGGAGGCACAGACAGAAGGAGGTCATCCTTGCCTATGGGTTCATGCTGAGATTCCCAGTCATACTCATCATAAATGATAGCACAGGTTGCTTGTGCAACATCAACTCCGTCGATGGCTCGATCCTCATTAACAACAAGTGTGGAGCATAGGATAGAAGAACACAAGACAGTACTATCTGAAGGATCAGCAAAACGCGAGGATGGAGGTTGAGGTAACAAGTGCATATGACAATCCATGGGCTTACCAACCAAATCTGTGCATATGACAATCCATGGGCTTACCAACCAAATATGTGCATAAATTGAGAGTGGTGAGGGTGGGAGGATGTGACAGTTCAACAAAATTATGTGCATTCTCTTCTATATCACTTTGTAGGGCTGGAGTTGTTTGATGAGAGGAAGGCAGACAATCACTTGTGATAGCACTGTGTCCATTTTTTATTGCACAACTCCATCACCAAAGTATGCTGATTTTGAGCTTTTTCTTTACTTTTGTATAGAGCAATTCGATATAGACATACTCATATCTTTCCAAAATATATTGGAACTTCATCATACTTTTCAAAGCTTCAAAAGATAGAAGATAGAAATGCCTCCAAAATTCCAGTAGAGATTCATGCAGGGCCTTCCATTGTTTTAACATTTTTTTATCAAGTGCTTCAAGATTGAAATGGTGAAAAAAATTCTATTAGATCACTGAACTATTTGAATGAGTGCATGCAGTTAGGAGGCTGCATGTTACACCATAACAATGGGTATTCGTGAAGTGTGTGTGCGAGAAGTGTACAAACCTTTTTTTCATTAAAACCTTCCATGTTCTCCATGAGTGCATGGAAGTCATCTAAGTGCTCAGAATAGGACACTTCACCTTCACCATGATACATGATTTCTAACAAATCATCCCAGAACTCCCTCTCGTCTTCAAAGATATGTTTGTTGAACATACATTTTGAAGGGTGAACTATAACATACTCCATGATAGATGTGCGAAGATTCAAAATAGATTGTGAGGACTCAGCTTGCCATTTGGCCCTCCTTCTAGAGCCAGAAATGTTGACGGTGATGGACCTGCCAACATGTCATGGGATCTCCCTAGTAGGAAGTCCCAACTATACCTCAGACCATTTAGAGTAGGAGTCCAAGCAGTGGGTAGTATGGTATCACCTTAACTGTGGTTGCGCACAGAAGTAAGTAATATTTCATGTTGGAAGCAAGGGCATAACCATGCGACAAGTCAAGGGAGATGCATGGAGAGGCTCTAATACATGGAAAGAGAGATGAGTGCGCCCCTTAAAAGCCTGTTATAGCATGCACCTTGAAAGGGAACACACAAGCTGAAAGACATCACAAGATGGAAATAAAATAAGTCGACAATCGAAAGTGATAAGTTAAACCAGCAACACACTTCGATAAGATTTATACAAACATATATTGAATAGTTCATACGTGCATGCATAAGTTACAACTACATACATCATTAGAGTAACTAGAATAGTCGAACTACAATAACAATATATGCATGAAATGTGTTGGATTTGTTATATTAAAAGAGTGAAAGATCCAATCATACGTACAACCATGACAGCCAATAGCCCCAATAGTGGAACGTTACAGTCACTGCCGCCTACTCCTTCCAAGAGGTCTACTCACTTTTCACTATGGAGAAGCCAAGGCTTGTTACAATACACTCCAAGCTTTCTCTAAGTTATACCTATCAGAAGCTTGGCTTCCAAAATCCTTTTCAATGATTTATGAGGTTCTATATATAGAAAAGGGTGGGGTCACCCATGACATTCCCCTTTATGACTCTTAGCCTACCCTCATGACTCTTCAACTTACACTTGACTGTTAAAATTGTACTATTGACACTTGGTCTTTCACTTTACAACATGTTTACAGTACATCCTACACATTTACCCATATGGGAAAAAAAGGGGCTTGAGTAAGCCATACAAGACATCTCTGAGACTCAGACAGTTGTGGGAAGGCTAACTCATCAACATCCTCTTGGTGATCGATGGTGGCGAACTGATGCCAAGCTTGGTAGTCTACTATGGTGTCCATGTACTCCATGGTAACATCCTTTTGAGAGCGAAATCTAGACTCTGTTGCATCTGGGAACACTGATTTGGAACCTCTTTCCAACTAGTCATATAGCATGTGCATCATGGTCTTGAGTGCAGCCAGACCAGTGACATACTGGCACATAGTGTCTGCACTCATCTACAAATCTGCATTGGTGGCTATGCGCATCAACTACTCGAAGTACATGTCCAGCTCCAGTTGGACTTGGTTCTTTGCTTTCGCCTTGGTAAGTTTGCTAATGGATGGGATCACATGCATGCACACAATGACATCCATGCTCTTGAACACTCATGCATGTGAAGCCTGTAAGCTTGTGATGAGTTTTGGCAGTTCCTCATAGTTCTGAATTTGACTCTAGAAGTGTTCCTTCAACTCCACTATATTTGGCTTCATCATCTTTGGCAAGTACAATGGGGCTCCCTTGTACCTCATTGTCCATATCTACATGTGAACGACAATAGTGTGTATATCTGTCAAGATGCGTTCTCTCTTAGCACAGCACTGCATCCAACGATTAAGATGGACAATTGACTTATGCATGGTGACGAACCTGAACTATAGCTTCTGCATGACTGTCTCAAGAGACAATACTTCATCAAGTATTGCTTTCTTCAACTATGTTTTGGTGAATGTTGTAGTTTTCTCTTCTCTCCGCTTCGCCACTTGCAAATCCTTGGCCATGCACTCGTTCTCATCTATCAAGAATCTTACACTTGAGTTGGTGGCTTCGACATGTGCCTTTGTAGAATCGACCAATGCAGTTAGATCTCTGCGCACATCGGACACGATCGCTTGTTCTTGAAAATGCACAGGAGATTAATGGACATCCGAAGTGGGCACTCTACACAATTGCACAACTCTGTGTTGTGACTTATCAAAGGATATGTTGTGCACATTTGATTTGGATTATCCTCAAGGATTTCAGTATCTCCTTGATCACTTGGGACTTGCTCTGTTCCCAGATCTAGTGAAGCCGGTGAAGTGATCTCTGGGTCTTTGGGCATGAGGTCTGTATCTTGATCTTGTTGTGGATGAACCCCATATGTGTCCATTTGTTCAATCTCTTGATCAATGTCCTGCTCCTACGACTACTCACCCTGTTTGTTATCTTCAATTTGTTTTGATCAATCAATGACCTGTATTTGTGCAGTTTCATCAATGCGTGCACACTGTGCTTCCTGTTGTTCCTATTCTTGTTGTGCTTCCTCCTCCCTTCTGTGCAGCTCTTGTTCTTACCTTAGTTGTTGCTACACCTCCTACAACCTCTTCTCTGCCTCCGCTAGTTTCTGCTTCTCCCTCTGTCTTTGCGCAATCCTTCTCTTGTGTTGTCACTTCTTTGCCTCAACCTCCAAATCTATTCTCAATACAAGTGGATTTGCATTGAACTTGCATCTTTACTTTGCCTCTGCACTGTCAGAAAATTTTCCCTTGCCTTTTTCATACGCAGGTCTGTTGCCCCTTGTTGCTGCTGATGTTGTTGCTCTGTCAAGTGTTGTTCCCTTGTGCGTTACTAGCCATTCTACAGCCACTCTAACTAGTTCATTGAGCCTTGAGGAGTTGTAGTAGTATCTCCATGGGTCTTCCTCAGGCTAATGACATACCCCGTAGATCCAAGAATGATACACTTTCGCATAGTGATCCTTCACTAAGAAATGCGGGTCATGCAGATTTAAATTTTTGGTGTTGAAGGTGAATCTATCAAATTCCTTCATCTCGCCCTCAGCATTCTTGAGAATCTGGATCTCATACAACCCGACTAGCAAAGGAAGATCAGGCCAAGGTGCCTTCTTATTCCTGTGCAGTCTCACTGACAACCTTTCCAAGATGTGGTATGAAACCTCTTTCATGACCAGTTTATCCATGGAAAACTTTGGTAACACATATAGAGCCTTCTCTATGTTGTACATCCAGATGAAGGTGCCAAGGGGTGAGGCATACCAATCTTCTATGTTAGCCATTTCCTCCATCATTGCCTGTGAAATGCAAGGCAGATCCTGCTCAAAGATCATCATGTACACCAGGGTGATGAAGTGGTTTGATAGTTTTAGTATAACTCCACGGAAGATACACTCAGAGAACAACCTGCAATAGATGTGTAGAAAGCTTTCTCAAGGTTTCCATTCCCAACCCAAGCCATGGAATTTTTGATAGGCATAGATTGCATCAAGCATGTAAGTGGACATAAAAATATTTTCTTGCTCACCCTTGGGTGGATGTCAGGAATTTGTTACTTTCCCCTTTAGCTGGAGAGCCAACATTTCAGACCAATTGAAAGGTCTTCCTTTGTTCTCCAGCTAATCCAACACAATCACCCAACTCTGCGGGAAGGTTTATGTACTCTCTTGGTCATACAAGTGACATGCAAAGATGACCAAGCACTGATAAGCCTTTCGTAGTGTCTTTGTCTTGTATACTTGATTAGGTGTCATCCTGAACATAGATGACTCTCTTACTCATCTCTTCAAGAAATATCTTGAGTATGCACCACTGCTGGGATGGGTAAAGAGTGCATCCATTTTGTTCATTGGTTGCGGGAAGTGATACATCTCCTAAATGTTCTCTTCCCTGAAGGTAGCAATTTTTTTTCCACTAACACTACTCAGTACCATTGTCTCTGGATCAATATGCGAGACAATCTAGTGGATCATTCCCATGCATGGAAATGTGGGATACCTACATGCAACCCGGTAAAATCCAAACTTGTGTATGTTGACATAGACTCTGCGGTACTCTGGTTCTCCTCAAAGGTGCCTGAAAAGATGTCATTGATATCATGCCATGTAATCTTGATCTCCTTGTCTATGAAAAACTTAGTATCTTCATATATGGGCAAGCTCATAGAAACTTGCTCGACTACATCTCCAGTTGTGCTCTCAATGTGTCCTTTGACCTTGCTCTCTTGGAAGCCATTGTAGTTGTACTACTGAGATATTGATGAATACCTATGATGCCTAGAGATAGAGCAATACTCATGGCAAGCAAAATTTTAGTTGAAAACCAAAATCAACTTGAGGAATGACATGCAACACACCTAAGTGGCTGGCAAGGGAATCTGTGCAATTTTCTCTGGAAGAGGCTGGGAAACTGGCTACCAGAACTGCTCAGAGAAAAATATAAGCTGGCAATAAGCTAATTAACTGCTAAAGCTATGTAAATCATAGTCCATATTGGCCTGTTGAGGACTGGAATTGTGCATTGCATAGTTTCAGTCAACATGACTGCTTACCTAGGAAATTTCACTACGCAAACCCGAGGGCCAACTGAGGCACTGCCTCTCAGAATTTCGCAGAGCACATCCTAGGAGGCTAGTGTGAGGTAGGCTCTATAGAATTCCTGTGAGCAAGGCAAAGCCTTCCATCCCATAAATGCGTAATGCAAGCGGGGCAAGGCAAGGTCCCGGCCAAGGCAGCTCAAACCTGATAATGGGCGACTAAAAACAATAAGGAGTGAATGCTTGTTCAAATCTAGGTGTAGACATGAGTGAATGAATATGCATGCAATAACTAAGTGTGGGATTCAGTAATATGGGAAAACAATGAAGTTTGTGAAGCGAGTCATTGCAACAACGACCGTTACTGCAGAAACAATGTCATGTATGTGACAACAAGGAAAGGCAATGAAAAACTTGAAACTGCACTTCTACAAGCTAACATGTATTGAAATGACAGAAAGTTTTCAATAAAACCAAAAAAACAACCTTCACACAAACCAAAATACAAAAAGCGACAGAAAAGTTGCAAAAGACATGAAAAGCGGACTTACCTGGAAAAAGTTGTGTTGAGTGTGCCAAAAGTTCCTAGATGCGTTGGGGATGCCAAAGCTCCAAGATCAAAGTGAAGAATGAGCTCTGAATCGTCGAATAAATAATTTTTACAAGATCAAGGTTTATGATGTGCATGCCACAAATCTAGGTGCTATAACGGCTACAACCACCCTCCAAAATTTTGCCTTAGCTTCGTTTTGGAGCCTCCCTACTAACCATCCTCAACAGCATGTCCTACACTGTCAAGTACATGAGCTTCAATGGTTTTCTGAAAGCATGAAAGCCTATGTTTGATGGCTTGTTTCACTTCTCTCATAGGCTACTTCCTCGGACTTGGTCCAGCGACCAGCTGAGCAGCTCCCTCAAGAAATTTCACAATTCTAGAGGGGAACCAACCTTCCCTCCTGAAATTGCGCAATCCTGACAAGCATCTTGTTGGGTTCAGAAACTACACAATCCTGTCAGTCAACCTTCCGAGAGAAAACTACGCAATCTGGCCCAACAAGACTGCTTAGCCCAGAAATTACACAATTATGGGCAGCAGTCAACTGCTCCTCCTAGAAATTGTGCAATCCCTCTTGGCAGCTAGCCCAACTACCTCACAGAAATGAACAAATTTCTCCCTCAAGAAAGAAGGTTATTGCATGTGCCATCAGGTTGACCAGTTCCACCTAGGACCGAGAAAACTTGACTTGCATGCATGGGATTCTTTTTCCCGAAATAGCAAAAAGCATCCCTAGATTTTATGGAACTATTTTTAGCAGCTGAAGGTTACATGCAAAGGTAATTCTAGAAACTTCCCTCCAAGTGTTTCTTTTTCCCTAGATTTGTGGCATGCGCGTCATGAGCATCAAACTCATTATTCAACACTTTAGATCTCACTTCTTCACATCGATCTTGGAGCTCTGACATGCCACAGCACATCCAGAGTCTTCAACACATCCAGCTCAACTATTTCTAGGTAAGTTCGCTTAAATTGTCTTTTGCAATATTTATGTCACTTTTTGTGTTTTAACTTGTGTGAGTGATGCGTGCTTGATTTCTGTGAACGCTTGCTATCATTTGCATGCATATTAGCTTGTACTAACACCATTTCATTTTTCATTAGCATCTCACAATTGTTGCATGCATGACACTATTTTGCACAAACGGCCGTTGATTCAGCAGCTCGCTTCACACACATGCATGTTGTTCCATTTTCTGAATCTTGCACTCACTATTTGCATGCACAATCATTCACTCCTTCTTACACTCAGTATTGTCGTGCACTGACATTCACATTTTCTTTCAGTTTCCTATCGGGGAGTCTGGGCAACCTTGGCCCGGACTCACCCTCACCAAGACAGCATTGCGCAATCCTGAGAGGGAAGGCTCTACCTTCCTCCCAAAAAATGTGCATTTCTACCTAGTGATTGTCCTTTAATATTTCATTGCGAAATTCTGAGGGGCAGTGACTATTGGCCTAGAAAATTGCGCAAATCAGTCACTGGGCCTGCAACCCTTGCCAGCTGAAATTGTGTATTGCGTAATCCCAACACTGAACAGGCCAGTCTGGATTGCGCATTGCACAATTCCAGCAGCTAGCCAGCCTCGTAGTAGTCCAGACTACCTTTTGCGCAGTTTCGGCAGCCATTCTCTTAGCCTCGCGGGAAAAATTGCACATCCTTGCTAGTCAATCACCAGGTATTTTGCGTGTCGTTCCTAAGTTTTTCTTTGGTTTTAACTAACAGATTTATTGCCATGTATGTCACCATGTCTTTAGATCTAGCAGGTCTTCGTCCGCCTCTCAATAGTTCATGATCAATGGCTTCCAAGAGAACAGGATCAAAGGACACTGACGAAAGCACAACTAGAGCAGCAGTTGAGCGAGTGTCTACAAGTTCTCTGATCTATGAAGACACCAAGCTGATTGTAGACAAGGACATCTAGTTGAAATGGCAAGAGGTCAATGATGTATTTGCAGGCGCATTTGGTGAAGACCTCGAAGACTGCCAAGTCTATGTGAACATTCACAAGTTTGGCTTGTATTGGATTGCATGCAAGTATCTCGTGTTCCCATGCGGGGACATGATACATTGGATCATCTTTCACACTGGTCCTGAGATGATGAAATTGAGTAGCATAAGCAAAATGAAGATTACTACCTTCAAGACACAAGATTATGAATAGATGTACCATATGTCAAAGACATTGATCACCATGAAGAGACCCTTCAACATACCCAGCACCAATGCCAACTCCAGGAATATCTTGAAGAACTGGGTAAAGGAGCCGGCCAAATTCAGGAAGACAACCAACCAGGTTTATAAGACAAAGATGTTGCAAAAGACGTATCAATTCTTGGTCATATTTTTATGTCGCTTGTATGCTCAAGAGACCACGAAAACCTTCTGGCAAAGTTAGGTCATTGTGTTGGACCAACTGGCCATTTAAGGCAAATCATGCAACTAGTCTGACATGTTGGCTCACAAGCTAAAGGAACAGGTAACAAGAGCTTGAAAGCCACCCAAATCTTAGCAAGAAAAAATCTATATGTTCATTTACATCTTAGATGCAATCTGTGCCCGTCAGGAGTTCCCGAGCTTGAAGTGGGCATGGACATTGGCAGAGATCTTTGTGAACACTGATTGTAAAATTTTATCTGAATGTAGCTTCAGAGGAGTTATCACACAACTCTCAAATCATTTTGTCACCTCGGTTTACAAGATGATATTTGAGCAGGATCCACCTTGCATGTCGAAGGAAGCAATGGAGACATTGATTGACATAGCGGATTGATATGCCTTGTTATCTCAAAATCAGGTCCTAATAGGTCGCTGATCAAGTTGCCTCTAAGTAACTATTTCAAACCTACTTTAGGCTGAGGCTTAGCCTCCTCAATCTGAGAGGGCTCTCTCAAAAAGGGGTTAATGATTTTGATTATAGTTAAGATGGCTAACTCTTGTGAAACAACTGTAAGAATATGAATGGTCGAAACACATTTAACAACTATCCATTGGGCTTATGGAGTCAACAACATCTCAATATGACAATGAATTCAACCTTACA
>APFE031230627.1:63169-76221 GCA_000404065.3 Pinus taeda
TATATAGAAAGGAGGTTTTGTCATTTGTATCATCCAAGAATTGTTCATTTATGTAATGTAAAGGAGGTTGCCCCCTCGAAGAGGCTGAATTCTAAGTCGTTGATCTATCTTTTTTTTTGAGCTGGTTTCATAACATGCTCCAAGATCAAGAAGAATCTATCAAGAAATGAATCAATCACAAGAAGATGAAGAACTGCTCTGGCTCTCGTCTTCTGTAGCTCTCGGTTATCTGGCTTCATAGCATACTGGCTATGTCGTTGTCACTCTAGATCTTCCTAAATTTCAATTGTTGTGCCTCTATGGCTATTTTTGCTATAGATTAAATGGTTCTGTGGCTTTTTGGGGTTCAAGCATTGTGCTAGCTTCAAGCTCTCTCTAGCACGTAGACTCTCGGGCTTCTTCGTCGCAATCTTTCCACACAGCTGCTCGGGCTTGCCATCATACTGCTCTCGCCCATTGTTTAAACAATCTTTCACCTTCCCCGCCTCTCTACATTCATGCTCTAGTCACCATTAGCAGTCTTTTGGGCTCTCTAGCATATGCTCTCTTCCTCTGGCACATTGCCACCTGCTCTCTATTACCCATCGTGTTTTATAATACGTTTTGGGACAAGGCTGTATCTAAATTGGAGGTTTGTTGGCTTAGAATGGAAGTATTCTACATAGAAGCATCGACGTGAAACAAACCTCTGAAATTAGGCCTTTTAATCATTTTAAATGATTAGGCAAAAATCCGAAAAACACTGAAAATCGTTGAAAAATTCGACAATTCGGATTTCAAAATTTATAAAATCAGACTTATAAAGTTATCGGGTCCGAGATATATCGCAATTCGGGATCACAAGGCGTCGATTGTGGATGTCGCTGATTAGATTTGGACCATTGATCAGTTCCAGATCGAACGACTGCAATTTAATCACTATATCGCTATCACTACAGCCTGGGTCCTTGGGCATGTGCCGACGTCGATATCAGTGATCGCAAATCACAGGGTCTAAAGTCTTGTTCATCGCCGATCGCACAACTGTAAAGCATCGATCGCATCTATCATGCCCCCAACTCTAATATCGGAGATCGTTGATCGGGGGTCCTAAAGGTCCGCCTTAAGTTCGCCCTTTGGACTATGCCGATTGCGATTTTCCTTTAAGGCTTAAAGTCCAATTTTTATGAGAAAAACCTCATTTTCTTAAGGAACAAGCTGACCTTCTTTTCGCGATAACTTCATCATCTGGACTCAGATCAACGAACCGTTCACACCTCCACGATCAGGAAGATGAGCTCTTCGATCTAGTCCTAGTTCGAAGTCATTCCAAATACTTTGATTTTTGAGCGTTCATGCCATGGTGTCTAAAGATCCACTTGGATCTAAAGATCCACTTGGATCAACATGTATTTTGATGAGTTGATGTGCATAGCCACCAGCCCAGACTTGGTGATCAACACAGACACCATGCATTAGTATGTTGTTGGTCTGGCTACACTCAAGACAATGATGTGCATGTTATCAGATGAGTTGGACAGAGGAGCTTGAGCAGTGTACTTGGATACTTTGGAGGCAAGAGTTCGCTTCCAGAAAGATGTCACCTTAGAGTACACAGACACCATCACAAACTACCGAACTTGGCATCAGTTCGCTACTGTCGACCACTGTGAGGATGTCGAAGAGCTGGTCTTCCCACAGTTTTCTGAGTCATACTGATGTCTTGCATGACTTGCTCAAGCCTATTTTGTCTCACATGGGTACATGTGTAGATTGTATGTAATGTCTTGTCAAGTGGAAGTTCAAATGTCGATAGTTGGATGTAAAAGTCATAGAGTAGATGAAGAGTCATGAGGGTAGTTGAACTATCATAAAGGAGAATGTCAAGGGCCACCCCACCCTTTGCTATATATATTCCCTCATAACTCATTGTAGAGGCTTTTGGTTAGCCAAGCTTCCGATAGGATTATTTTAGAGAAATCTTGGAGAGTATTATAACAAGACTTAGCTTCTCCACTATGCAGAGCTAGTATATCTCTTTGGAGAAGCAGGCGATAGTGACTATAACGTTTCGCTGTCAGAACTAGTGCTTGGTCATGATTGTATTGTATGATTGGAACTTACACTTCTTAATATAATAGAGCCAACACGTTTCTTGCATATGTCATATTGTATTTCAGCTATCTTGTTTACTCTAAATGATATATGTATATGTTTGCTTATGCATGCATGTGTAGCTATTTTTTGTATATGTATGTATGAATATTACTTAAATGTGATGTTGGTTTAACCATCACTTTTGATTGCTAGCTTACTTGCCTTCCATGTTGTGATGCATCTTTTCTTGTGTGTTCCCTTCTTAACTTTGTGCTTTCACAGGTTTCCAAGTGGCACACTCACCTCGCCCTCCATGTGTTAGAACCACTCATGCACCTTCCTTCACTTGCTTCATATGTCACACCCTTACTACCAACATGGACATCTTACTTGCCTCTGTGCGAAACCGCGGTCGAGGCGATATCGTATGACCCACTGTTGGGACTCCTACACCAAACGGTCTAAGGTCTAGTTAGGAATTCTTACCAAGGAGATCCCTTGACATGTTGTCGGTTCCAGCACTGTCAACATTTATGGCGCTAGAAGGAGGATCAGATGACAAGTTGTGTCCTCTCATCCTGTTTTGAACATTTTCACATATATCATGGATTCTGTTACACTCACCCCTCGATGATGTTTTTCGCATGCCGAACCTCTCAACATCACGAGGGAGTTTTTTGATCTTTAGTTTGAATTCATGTATGATGTTGAAGGCAAAGTGGCCTGGCCTGAGTACTTAGAATACTTCTATGCATTCGTTGAGAATGCAAATGAGTTCTATGTAGAAGAGGTCAGTTTGTTACTTGCATACACTCTTCGCGAGTCCCCAAAATGGTGGTGTTGCAGCCTACCAATTGACAGCGTGCACTCACTCAATCAATTATGTGATCTCGTTGAATCTAATTTCCATCATTTTTATCCAAAACCTCTTGAACAAAAATTATTACAACAACAGAAGGCCCCACATGAATTGCCTATGGATTTTTGGTAGTGCTTTCGTGTTTTGCAGTTTGAAGCTCCAAAAATCCAGATGAAATTTCCTTATCTTTGAGATAGATTCGAGTATTTTATTAATAAATCAGTCCATCCCAAGAAGAACTTTGAGCCCAAGCCTTGCTCAGCATACTTCAGTGATGGAGTTGTGCAATCACAGAAGGATACGGTCACTGTCACAAGTGATTATCCGCCCTTCCCTCATCAAATAGCTCGACCACTGCAGAGTGATGCGGGAGAACAAGCACACACATTTGTTCAACTGTCACCCCCTCCCAACATCACTTCGCTTAATTTTCATGCATATTTGGTTGTGAGTCCATTGATTTGTCACATGCATTTTGTACCTCAACCTCTGTCCTCGTACTTAGATGATCCTCTGGATGATACTGTCTTGTGTTCTTCCATTCTGAACTCTACACTTGTTGTGAATGAGGATCAATCCATCGACGGAGTTGGTGTTGCACAACCAACATGAGTTGTCATTCATGAAGAGTATGATTGGGAGCTTGAGCATCAACTCTCGACGAAGGATGACTCCCTTCTATTCGAGCTTCCTCTGTTATTTCTTGACATCTTTCGTGAACCCGCCATCCATGATTTCACATGTTTATCTCCATCTACGAATGCACCCTTTGTTGATCATTTGCAGAACACACCGGATGTCAGTCTATCATCTGACAACGGAGAGGACCAACTACTCATTGAAAATCCACTTGATTTTTCATCTACTTTATCTAGAAACATGGAGGGTGAATTTGTCTGCTTCTCCTCTACCCATCTGTTTGATTCATCAAATCATGGGGATATCGATGAAATCATTGATTTTTTCTGATCTTAGCTATCGTGATCTATCTACTCCCGTGTTCGACCACGATGATGATTCTATCACAATTGATTTTTCGAAGCCGCCTGTTTATGATGATCTATCTATCAATGAAGTGGAAACCCCCCAGATTGTCGAGGCACTTCAGCCCAAGCTGATGGTTATGTCAGGCCCTCTCTATCCTGAGGTTGGTTTCACTTCTGATCAGGAAATTGTTGAAACACACAAGGCTCCTCATCACTCATCTGTATGCATTGATGATCAATATCACACACAGATCATACTTCCTCCACTTGAACTACACGATCCCATCGCCCATGCATTGAAGGAATCTTACATAGCAAGCACACATGCATGATGCAAGTTATCTTTGTTTCTTTCGTTTTCTTGCATGTCACAGTCAAGAGTATGCGTATACTTCACAGTTGCACCTAGTGTCGCACAACACCCTAACGAGTCCACGGAGTGTATGTCATGCACTTTAACTCACTTATGTTTAGTGGACAAACTGAAACTTGGAGTGTGTTTTTCTTCATTGTTATATCTTTTATGTTTTCTGGTTCGCAGAACTGTGTTGTCCGTGAACCATGCCTTCACCAACATGGGTCAACCAATGCACTAGTGGCTGCATTGGAAGTATCACTTCACGTGATTAGGCAAATGCATTGTTAGCTTAGGAGTAGGAGTAGTGTTTTCTTTTGGTTGTTTTCTTGCATGCTTGTTTGCTTACTTCCCTCACATGTTTTCTTGTTTTCTTACTTGCTTTGCTTTCACATTTACTTCTACTTTCACTTTGTTTTGTTGTTTGTTTGTTTTTTTTGAGCTCGTAGGTTAGTTTTGCATGAAACCGTGTGTGACTCTTGAAACAAGCTGGGTAAAGTACAAGAGGACTTGTGCAATTGTCAATACTTGGTTATTTGTCATCTGACCTCTGTATGAAGAACTTGTTATCTTCAGTCAATGATACACCAATGGAAAATACGTATTGTTTGAAGTGAACCTTGGTGAAAACACAAATGCTTGCGCGCTAACTAGTGTCACCTACTCTAATCGGTTGTTTTTGGGTTAATCCTTGTCATCTCAGTCAAGTAGAGTAAGCTGATGGGGAAAACATTAACAAGCATGTCAGAGGTATATATAAACTGCTTCTCTGAAGGAACAACCTCTTCTTCTCTTAATAAGTCGGGATCCCTCTTCCACCAATGAAATGAATAAGTGCTATGCACAGTTATGAAGATGAAAAATAAAATAAAAAGTTAAAAGTGAAAATTTTCAAAATGAAAATGAATAAGGCGAAAGAAGAGAAAGGCTTCCTGCACAGAGAGGTGATGCAAGTAACTCCACTGGGGTACTGACCAGGCTCACTGGCATCGTAGCGATGCTTGTGTTCCTGTGTGACTCCGTTGGGGTACTATCCAAGCTTGCTAGCAGCGAAGCACCACCAGAGATGAAACTAAGACTCTGACAACTATACTACTTATGAACCAATATACTCCTCATCCCTAATCGAAACAACTGCGTTGGCTTGGCTTTGAATGTGTGTCAACTGACCAAGAGCTTGGCAGATGCTACACCTCACAATAAAGCAAGTGTGGAAACCAAGATGAACAGAGAACTGAACAATACTTCCGGAGGTGTTAGACTTGCTTTTCACGAACAAGGTCCATTCAGAGAGCTAGAGCTCTACCAGTGTGTCACCAAGTGTTGTAGCAGCTACAACCACCCTCCAAAATTTTTCTTTAGCTTTTTTTTGGAGCCTCCGAACCAACCATCCTCAACAACATGTCTTGCACTATCAAGTACATGAGCTTTAGTGGATTTCTAGCAACATGGCAGCCTGTGCATGATGGCTTTTTTCACTCCCCTCACAGGCTACTTCCCTGGACTTGGTCCAAATGTTGGTCGAGCAATTACCTCAAGAAATTTCACAATTCTGGAGGGGAACCAACCTTCCCTCTAGAAATTGCACAATCCTGACTAGCAACCTACTGGGTTCAGAAACTACGCAATCCTGTTAGTCAGCCCACCCAGAGAAAACTACGCAATCTGGCCCAGCAGGATTGCTCAGCCCAGAAATTGTGCAATTTTGGGCAGAAGTTAGCTGCTCCTCCATAAAATTGCATAATCCCTTTACAAAGCCAGCCCAACTCCCTCCTAGAAATGTGCAAGTTTCTCCCTCAGGCAAGTAGGTTGTTGCAAGTGCCATCAGGTTGATCGGTTCCACCTGGGACCGAGAAAACTTGACTTGCATGCATGGACTTCTTTTTACTGAAATAGCAAAAAACATCCTTAGATTTTAGGGATCTATTTTTAGCAACTGGAGGTTACATGCAAAGATTGGTTTAGAAACTTCCCTCCAAGTGTCACTTTTTCCCTATATTTGTGGTATGCGCATCATGAGCCTCAAACTTATTTATTTCGACACTTTAGAGCTCACTTTTTCACATCGATCTTGGAGCTCTGACATCCCATATCACATCTAAGAGTCTTCAACACATCAAGCTCAACTATTTACGGGTAAGTCTACTTAACTTGTCTTTTGCATCATTTCTGTCGCTTTTTGTGTTTTGGCCTGTGTGAGTGTCGTCTGCTTGATTTCTATGAACGCTTGTTGTCGTTTACATGCAGATTAGCTTTTACTAGCACCGTTTCAGTTTTCGTTAGCATTTCATTATTGTCGCATGCATGACACTATTTTGCACGAATGATCACCGATTCGGCGACTCGCTTCACACACATGCATGTTGTTCCATTTTCTGGATATTGCACTCACTTTTTTCATGCATGATCATTCACTCCTTCTTACACTTAGTATTGCCATGCACTCACATTCACATTTTCTTTCAGTTGCCCATCGACAGATCTGGAAAACCTTGGCTCAGACTCTCACTCACCAAGACAGCATTGCACAATCCTAAGAGGGAAGGCTTTGTCTTCCTCCCAGAAAATGCACATTTCTACCCAGTGACTGTCCTCCAGTCTTGGATTGTGTAATTCTGAGGGGCAGTGACTATTGTCCCAGAAAATTGCAATGTAGTCAATGGGCCTGCAACCCTTGCTAGTTGAAATTGTGCATTGTGCAATCCCAGCACCCAACAGGCCAGTCTGGATCGCTCATTGTGCAATTCCCATAGCCATCCAGCCTCCCAGCAATCCAAACTACCTTTTTCATAGTTCCAGCATCCAGTCTCCCAGCTTCCCATGAAAAATTGTGCAATCCTGCTAGTCAATCCCCAGTTATGCTGCATCCCGTTACTCAAGTTTTCTTTGGTTTTTAGCTAACATATTTCTTGTCATGCATGTTTCCATGTCTCTAGATATATCAAGGGTTCATCCACCTCTCATCGTTTCAGGATCAATGGCTTCCAAGAGAGCAGGATCAAAGGACACAAACGGAAGCGCAACTGGAGCAGTAGTTGAGCGAGTGCCTACAATTTTTCCGATCTATGAATACACCAAGTTGATTGTAGACAAGGACATCAAGCTGAAATGGCAAGAGGTCAATGATGCATTTGCAGGCACATTTGGGGAAGACCTCAAAGACTGCCAAGTCTATGTGAACATTCACAAGTCCTACTTGTACAGGATTTCATGCAGGTATCTTGTGTTCCCATGCATGGACATGATACATTGGATTGTCTCACACATTGATCCTAAGACGATGACAATGAGTAGCGTCAGCAAGACAGAGATTGCTACCTTCAGGGCACAGAATTATGAATAGATGTACCATATGTCAAAGCCAATGATCACCATGGAGACACCCTTTAGCATTCCCAGCAGCAATGCCAACTCTAAGGATATCTTGAAGAACTGGGTAAAGGAGCCGACCAAATTCAAGATGACACCCAACCAGGTTTACAAGACAAAGATATTGCGAAAGGAGTATCAATACTTGGTCATCTTTACATGTCACTTGTATTGATCTGGATTTAAACAGGAACACAAAAATTTACAGATATAACCATAAATACAGAGATGCGGCAGAAACACTTCCTTTGATTAATATCAAATAATGAAATATGCTTAAAAACAGTATGGAAATGATACTAGCTCAGTGATGGTAGCTTATCTCTAAGAAGAGATGTGGTGGCTACATGCCTATGAACTACGTTACAACGAGACTCAAGGGACTTTTTATTATTGAACAATAAGAGCAAACCCTAAAAAACCAAAACCCTAACCCGAGGAGATGTAACACCAAGAGATAATAGGCCTCGTTGGAGTTAGTTGGGCAGCCAACTTCCCAGGGTCGTGACTTGGTAATATTATCTCTGTTTGATGTGCATGATACCCCATTGGAAATATCTCTCTGAGGAAAATGAGGAAAAAAATGACTTGACAAAAGTATCTACTAGTAGATTGCCAAAAAAATGTCATTTAGGGCCTCAAAAATGTTCTGGAAGTTTAGGACCTGAAAAACTGCTAAAAATAGTAAATTGTGCTACAATTAAGGAAACTGAAAGAACAATGTTGGGTTTCCACGTGGAATTGGCAGGTGGCCACCAATATCCACCTAGATCATTCCTCCCCCCTTAGGAAGCAATGGTCCCCATTGCGTTGAATTCCTCCATGAGATGAGGAAGCTTCTGTTGAACTTGGTCCCTCGTGAGCCACTTGCCCTGGTGAAGGAGTTGTCCTACTTTGATAACTCGATACAGTTGGATCTTTTGTTGGAGAGTGTTCTTAATCTGCATTTCCATGATCTATTCAGTTGCAGCTTGTTCCAACCAATCTAGATTTAACTCTGTTGGTGTGAGTTGTTATGCAATGTCGGATGAGTCTAGTAATGGTGGAAAGTATGGCCAAAGGCGATCCACATTAAACACTGGGTGAGGGCCAAGGAAAGGGGGGATGCTGAGCTCAAAATAATTATCTCCCACAGCCTTGGTGATGGTGTATGGCCCATATTGAAGTGGGTGAATATTGCGGTGGGGCCCAGCAAGGCGCTCCTTCTAAAAATGTAGCCAAACTTTGTCACCCGCCTGCAACTTGTGTGGCACCCGATGTTGATCATGTCGCTGCTTGTACTTGGCATTGGTTTTGTCCAATATGTCATGGACCTATTGGTGGATGTGTTGAATATGCTCAATGAAGTTATTTGCCTTGTCGACTTCAAACTGGACATGAGCCAAATCTCCCTGAGTAGCTGTGACTGGTATGGCCACATCAATGGGACATAGTGTTTCGAATCCCAAGCCCACCTGAAAAGGGTTATGGCCAGTCGAGATGTGCAGATCTTGATTGTAGCTATGTTCGACATAGGGGAGGCTCTCATCCCATGTGCGTGTTTGATTTGAATTGTACATGCACATAATGTGTACAATCATCCTGTTGATGACCTTTGTCTAGCCATCAGTTTGGTGATGGAAAGTTGTGGACTTAGTGAGCTTGGTGTCCAGCATCGATCAGAGACTGGACCAAAATGTACTGAGGAGCTTGTTGTCCTGATCTGAGATGATAGACTATGGGATCCCGAAGTGTACCCACACTCATTCAAAGAAGAGTTTAGCAGTGGCTTCTGCTATGATACTCTTCTTGCAAGCCACCATAATGGCCATCTTAAAGAATCGGTCGACGACCACAAAAACACAGTCGTTGCCATGCTTAGTAGAAGGAAGGTCTGACATGTAATTAATGGAGATGGGTTCCCAAGGTCAACTAGGGGTAGGCAACGGAGTATAAAGACCTTTCTTCTTGATGGTCATTTTGGAGATGGGACAGGTAGTGCAAGATTTGATGTACTTCCCGACATCTTATCGAATATTCAACCAATAGAAATACTTATGCAGTACTTCCATGGTTTTCTCATTCCCGAAATGCCCAGCGGCCCAACAGTAGTGCGCTTCCTAAATCATCTTCACACGCTCGCTTGAAGGAACACAAAGGTGTCCCATATGGCATTACACAGCATCCTGGAGGTGAAAACTTAGATCTTGCTGACCATCCAAGGGCATATGGTATGTGTGGCCAAATTCTATGTCTCTTTTGTAGGGAAGTGGCCAATCAGAAGTCTTGTGCCCACAAGAGTTGAGCACAGTAGTTAACGCCATGATCAGTGGTCAGCTGAGGCAGTTTGCAACATTTTGTGCTACCCTTCTTGTACTTGATATTCAAATGGAACTGTTGCAGGTATGTGGACCACTTATGATGGCGATCATTCTGCAACTTCCCTTGCGTCTGTATCAATTGTAGGGATCGGTGGTCTGTGTGGATGACCGTTTCCTTCCCCAAAATGTAATGCTTCCATTGTCGGCAGGTTTGCACAATGGAATACATCTCTTTATCATAAGTGGGATACTTCTGGACTATGTTTAAAAGTGTTTCACTGTGATATGCCACTAGATGCCTCTATTGAGTAAGGACTACTCCAATAGCATAGTCAGAGGCATCTATCTCAATCACAAATGGTTGTTGCAAGTCTGGTAATGTGAGCATTGGTGCAGAGAAGAGGCAATGTTTCAACTCTGTGAATTCCTTTTGTTGAGATTCACACCAAAAGAATTTTTCTTTTGCTCCTCCTTTGGTGACTTGACTCAAGGGCCGAGTGATATGAGAGAACCCCAACATGAACCTGTGGTAGAAATTGGCAAGACCCAGAAAGTTGTGATCTCTGTCAAAGTGGTTGGGGCTAGCCAATCCCAAATGACTTGGTTCTTGGCTGGATCCACATGCACCCCTCGTTCATCAATAGTGTATCCCAGATACTGAAACTGGGTCATGCTAAACATACATTTCTCCAAATTGGCACATAGCTTGTGTTGCCACAGTCTTTTGAGAACCTGTCGAATGTGGTGGAGGTGCTCTTCCCAACTTTGGCTAAAGATCAGGATGTCATCCAAGTATACCACTACAAATGAGTTGGTGAATGGTCATAAAATGTCATCCATGAGCCTCATGAAGGTCACAGAAGCATTCGTCAACCCGAAAGGCATAACCAACCATTCGAAAAGGCCCTCCTTGGCTTTGAAGGTAGTCTTCCACACATCATAGGGTTCGATTGGTACCTGGTGATATCCAAACTTCAAGTCGATCTTGCTGAAATATTTTTCTCCCTTGAGTTGGTCCAAAAGGTCATCAATCTGTGGGATCGGGTACATATTCTGGATAGTGATCTTGTTCAGTGCCTGATATTCAAAACAGAGTCTCCAAGTCCTGTCCTTCTTTTGTACCAACACGATCGGGCTCCCACAGGGCGATGAACTCGGCCGAACGTGACCTTTCTATAGTAGCTCCTGAATTTGCCTCTTCATTTCATCATTCTCTAGAACATAGCATCGATAGATTGGTCCATTGGGTAACAGCACACCTGGGGTCAGATTGATGGAGTGCTTGACCTAATAGTACAGAGGCACCCTTGCGGGGGTAGTGAAGATGTCCTCGTACTCCTCCATGACCTTGTCCATCTATTATTGTCGTGTGGAGGGGCCTTGTCTGGAGGTTTTGGCCACTGTCTTCTTCTTTCCTTGAGGGCGTATCATCAGGAAAACAAATTTCCCAGTTTTTTAAATTAGCTTACTACATTTTTTTTCACTAACCAGAGAGATGGTGGTAGGCGGGGCTACCTTTGGTATCATGTACAACTAATTTCCTAATGATCCAGGTCGGGGTGTGAAGAAGGACCTTACCAAGACCTTTTACTTTCATGATGTGGTTAAATTTCTTTTTGAAAGAACATTAAGGAATAAAAGTGCATGCAGAAAAGAAGAGAAATAATATAATCATCAGCACATGGAAACATAAGCCATTGTTAACGGAGTTCACCGAGGAGGGACTACGTCTCCGGGTGATCCAGATTTAAACAGGAACGCAATAGACTACAGAGATAACCATAAACACAGAGATGCGATAACCATAAATAAAGAGATGCAGCGGAAATAACACTTCATTTCATTAATGGACAATACCGAAATATGCTTACAACCAGAATTGGAAATAAACCAGCTAGGACGATGGTAGCTTATCTCTGAGAAGAGATGTGCGGCTACATGTCTCTGAACTGTTCCGAACTTGTGTTACAATGAGGCTCGAAGGCGTATTTATTATTGAGAAACAATGGAAAACCCTTCACATTCCAAAACCGACCCTTAGAAGATGAAACGCCAAATTGTGGGCCCCGTTTTGGGTAAATTGCTACATCAATTTCCCGGGGTCGTAACTTTGGCATACGATCTCCGTTTGACGCGTATGATAGCTCGTTAGAAAGATCTATCTGAGAACTACCACTTTGGGAAGGGCAACATATGTCCATGGCCCCATGTTGCCCCCAGATTTCCCAAAAAACGTCGTTTAGGGCCTCAAAACGGCTCCGTAAGTTCAGGACCCGAAAAACTGCTAAAAATAGTAAATTGTGCTATAATTAAGGAAACTGAAAATGATGAAAGAGACAATGATGGGGGTCCGGATGGACTTGGCAAGTGGCCACCAATAGCAACCTGGATCATTCCTCCCCCCTTAGGAAGCAATGGTCCCCATTGCGTTGAGTTCCTCCATCTGCTGAACTTGTTCTGCACTATCTGATGTGTCCAGTAATGGTGGGAAGCATGGTCGATGACAGTCTATATTGAACACTTGGTGCAGGTGAAGGAATGGAGGAATGTTGTGCTCCAAAGCATTGTTCCCCACAAGCTTGGTACTGCTGTAAGGACCATGTTGGAGTGGTCTGAGCTTCTGATGGGTTCTGGTAAGGCGTTCTTTCTGTCGATGCAACCAGACTTTGTTGCCCATCTGAAGCTTGTGTGGTACCCCTATGGGTGAGGAGAAGTTGTTCCTGTGTTCTGTCATGACCGTATCCCTTTGCTGCTGCTGCTGTGTGGAGGAACCCTTTGCGGTGGTCATGGATGTAGCAACGATCTTCCCCTTACTTTGGGAGTGAACCATACAGATGAATTTCCTGGTCCGTGATATGAGCTTGTTGCCTTTCTTAGCAGTGATCAAAGATGTGGCGGTAGGTGGGGCTATCTCCGGTATCCTGTATAATGAAGTATTCAAAGAGACAATGACAGCGCGAGGCCTTGACTCATACACAGCATGTCGCCTCCACAAGTATGGTTGGCCTAATAATACATCGCAAACATCCAGAGGTGTTGCGGAGGTAAATCCCCTCTGCGGACAGAGGTGGATCCCACTAGCCCCACAGGGGTCTAGCAACAATCAA
>APFE031230631.1:0-10536 GCA_000404065.3 Pinus taeda
AAAACCCACATTCACCTTGGCCCTATGTAAATTAACCCATTTTTTTCCGTGAACCTTACCTTTCCACCCATATGTGCCCTTTGCACATTTTTTGGGATATCCCGTACCTCCATGTCCCTCTCGCCATTGATCTTCCCACCAATCTGATAGTCCACGCTTCACTTTACCAATGTGACACTCTCGATCAATCATCGACGTTAGATCATTCACACCAGATTTAATGACTATCATGCATATTGCTCAAGCAACAAGCGAGAGGGATACCCACCCAATAAAGGCAGTTTCCTCTCTCTCCTCCACTGCTACGTGGCGCCCGATAAATGGAATCGGGTAGGCTCTGACCTTTATAGCTTACCACCTGATTGACCACCCAATAGAAACCATTTCTGCTCAAACGAAACTTCTCCCCGGTGTTATCCTTCGAGCACCTCCTCTACCCGATAGCCATTCGATCTGCCCATCCAAGATCTGATGGCCCAGACTTATTCCGCTCCCACCACGACTTCAAGCCTCCTGCGTTTGATCTCCTCTGTCCATTTCTCTCGATCCAACGGCCCTTGTTCACCATGACTGTAGTTCACCCTCCGCCGCCCGACCAACATCCTGACAATTAATCCATCCCATCCAATAGCCCATATGCCCCTATACCCCACTTCACATCAGTCACCTTTGAGAGGAAAGTTGTTGGCTTTGTCAGTGTTTGTGATAGTCAGACATTTAAACTAAAATAACGAAAGGCATGGCTGAAAGGGGAAAAACAACAACACGATGTAGCCGAACCAATAGAAATGGTCATGGAACATCGCTGGCATGAGTGAGCCACCTAACAGCATGGTGAAATAACCAGAATTTCGTTACTGTGTTTGTTAGGAATAGATACCTCTGGCTCATGTCTGTCTAGTTATGGCATCAAGCAGTTAGAAGATAAAGGGGATAGATTAAGACATCTCGAGCCTCAGAGAGCCCAAGATAATTGTAAAAATCCTATAAATGGTTGAAAGTTAGAAAAAACAACAGTTCAACTTTTGGAGACTATGGATACTCTGTTCTTCTCAGCGTCTCATCTTCATTCTAGTAATACAAGAATCTTTGTTGTCACATGTTCAATTGCCATTTTCGCCTCTGTTCTAAGCTTGCACATGAATAGGCTATTCATGTCTTCTTCTAGTCTAATGCCAGATAACTGTCATATTATCTCTGCATTGATAAATTAGATTTGCAAGCTTCATTTACTTTCTATAGCTAGCCATTCGTATCTATTTATGTATGCCTCTGCTGGTACAGTCAGGATTCTCCACCTATTCACTGAATCTATAAACTATTGAGAATTAGTGGTCTAAAGCCTCGTTAAGTTGAGGGTGTTCATGCATGTCTAGAGTGAAAATAGAGTTGAAACAGTCATCTGACTTGATCCAAGCCTTAATCCATTCCAATAGTTCAGAGAACGATATTGAAGATTTATATGTTACTAGGCATCTCCAAGCTACAACCTAGGAGAGTTTCCTGGGGTGCTAACATAATTGGCGCCACTGCAGGGGAGAGGAGACTGAAGCTCAGCTTCCCTAGAGGATGACATAGATCCAACTTTGATGATAGACAAAGTCTAGAAACCATTTGGGTTATAATCATCTATCTGGAGACTCTACTAGAGGACGAACCTCTTGGCAACTCCACTCCATAGTTCTGGCTCAGTTTGTGAGGCATACTCGGAGAAATCCTTAGAAGCCATGAGCTGACCTAGTGCTTGACCCTGAAAAAATGATCAAAGAAAGAAATGTGTTGCAAAAAGGAGCATCAGGTTCAGGTATATCTAAACAATATTCTATATCTCTTCATGAAAATCCTATAATAGAACAAATACATGTTAAGAGTATAGCAACTAATACTAGCAGTTAAGAAAAATCTTGGAGATTCATAGAGCTCCTTATTCTTTAGGTTCTCCTTTCCTTGTAATCCCAAAGGAAGCCTCTCCTCCTATCCATCATACTCCTTTAGTCCTATCAGTCACTCCTCAACCCTTTGTCATTCAGACTTCCATTACCCTTATAGCCACCATAGCTATGGCAGGACCACAAGCACCTACCAAAATGGAAAGAATCATAGCTACTAGGTATGGACCTCTAGTACTGCCCTCTCCTTTAAATGCCATGCCTACTAGAGAATATCAAAAGTATATGCTTCAGTTCACAGGGACTGAAGGTGTTACTACTGAGGAACATCTTGAATCATTATATAGCTATGTTGATAACTTGGACATTAGTGAATATGATGTGTGGATGAGAGTCTTTGTACAAAGCCTAGACAAAGAGGCTAGAAAATGGTTCAACAAACTGACCCCAAGGTCTATAGCAAATATTGAGGCTTTAGATGATGTATTCCTAAAGCATTGGGGGAATAAGAAGGATCTAATCTACTACCACACCGAGTTTGGGAACTTAAAGAGGGAAAATGGTGAGTTGTTGTCTGATTTTAATAAGGGGTTTAATCTCATGTATAACAAGATACTAGCTCAAGTAAAACCCACCACTACCTCTGCTAAACTCACCTATGCCAGTGCCTTTGATTTTGACTTCTGTCTACTATTGAGGAAACGATGTGCTACCTTAGCTAATATGAAGAATGCAGCCTTGGAAGTAGAATCAAACATCATGGCTGCATAGAAGCTCAAGAGGAATGTTGATAGAAGGAGATAGAGGGGCAAACCTTCATCATCTTCAAATCCTAAGATAGATAAAATGACCAAGATGATAGAGTCATTAGCCTCTGAAATCTCCAAATTAAAGGTTGAGCAGCACCCTAGGAAAGGAAGAGTTGCTAATACCTTTGCCCCTAGAAATCCAAATCCATATAGAAGAGCTAATGAGCAGTTGTAAATTATGCAAAGAAGTAAAGATGCTAATGAATACCAAAGGGTGAAGACCTCTTTTCAAAATGCTATCATGGAAGAGGAGAAGTTTGATGAAGATGATGAGATCCATTCTATGGAAGACAAAGGTAGTGCCTCCTTTTTGACCTTAGCTACCTATGAAAAGTCATTATTCAATGACCAGATCAGCCAAGAGTGGGATGGTGAAGCTGTTTTGTAAACTGATGATCGACACAGATATGATCTCAGGTCGAAGATGAATATTGTTAAGGAAACTCCTATTAAGAAAGTTGATGTCTATGCAATACAACAAGCTAATAAGTAGAAATGACCGACAATTGATCCCATCGTCATCAAAGCTCCAGTTCACGAGGTAAGAGGCCTTGACAAGTCTCCTTCTCCTTTCAATTTTCAATCAGAAATTTAGAAGATAAGAATACCAATACCTCTAATTGAACTAGTGAAGAATGAGTCCTTCAAGAGATCTATCCTCGAGGCCCTTGAGCCTAAAGCCATCCAAGCCTCCACTGACTATGTAAATCTGCAAGATGACAAACCAACTGTTGTTCTCAACCCAATGATTGAAAATTATGATGACAACTCCCAATCATTCTATGTCTCTTTGACTATTCATGACAAAATCCTTCACAACTACCTTCTGGACATAGGAGCCAGCCATAATCTAATGCCCAAAGCTGTCATGGATGAGTTGAATCTTGAAATCACCAAGCCGTATCATGACCTGTTTTCTTTTGACTCTAGAAAGGTGAAATGTTTGGGATTAATCAAGGACCTAGCCATCAGCTTGTCTCAGCTTCCCATGAAGAGAATGATGATGGATATTGTGGTAGCAGATGTACCCCCCAAGTTTGGCATGTTTCTTTCTAGAGTTTGGATCAAGAGATTAGGTGGAACATTGAAAAATGATCTGTCCTATGCTATTATCCCAGTTTTTGAAGGTGAGAGTAGGAGATTATGCAAAGAAGCTCAGTTGGCTTATATTGTCAGCGATGAAAGGAATCCTACTAATCATCCCATCTATGTTGTTGACACTAATTTTGGAGCCTGTATTCTTCAGATTGAAGAATCCCAGTTGGCCTCCATGTAGCCTAGGAAACCAATTTTCCAGATCACAGAGAAAGAAGGCCCACAAATTTGGGACATGTTCTTTGATGGAGGCTTGCTCCAAGGAAGCTGCAGGGGTAGGTGTAGTCCTTGTATCCCCCACACAAGAATGCATTCATTTGTCTTTCAAGTTAACTTTTCATGTCACAAATAACATAGCAGATTATGAAGCTTTGATATTGGCCTTAAACAGTACTAAAGAAATGGGCATCAAAGGTATAAAGGTGTTTGGAGATGCAGACCTTATCATTCAGTAGGTGAACAAAACTTTCCAAGCAAAGCATCCAAGGCTGAAAGCATACAAAGATGAGGTATGGAAGCTCAAGGGTTCTTTTAATAATTTCAACATTTCCTACATCCCTAGAATGAAGAACCAACTTGCTAATTCCCTTGTTGTGTTTGCTAGCACGTTTATCCCTCCTTTGCCTCCTAAATTGACTTATGAAGTTTAGGTGAAATATATACCATCTCTGCCTGATAATGTCAAATACTAGAAATTTTTTGAAGATGATGATGAAATCAATAGGTTTTTACAAGTCATTGATGAATTTTTTGAAATGCACATTGACCAAGAAAACAAAACCATGAAGGAATGCAACCAGTCTAAGCTAAAGAATGAGATTGGTCAAGGTAACATTGTCTAGCTACCTAGTAACCATATACCCAAAGGATTGGTGCCCCTAGAGAAGTTGTTTTATCATAATGATGTACCTTATAAGCCTGCCAAACATGAAAATGTGTCTGCAGTTCATAGACATAATGTAGGGAGTCCAAACCATCCAAAGTACATAAATCTGTCCACCCACTTGTCTTCTGCCCAAACTTCTAAGTATTGCAGCCCGATGAAACAATTTGCTGGTGTTTTTGCTTGGGAGTACAATGATCTTAAGACCTATGACACAAACATTATTTAGCATAAGATTCCAGTGGAGAAGAACACCATCCCTTTTAAGCAGAAATTAAGACCTATCAGCCCTCTCTTATTGCCTTTGATTGAAAAGGAAATCAAGAAGCTTTTGGATGCCAAGATCATAATTCCCCTAAGGTATTCAAAGTGTATAGCTAACCTTGTGGTAGTGAGAAAGAAGAATGGAGAAATCAAGCTTTGTGTTGACTTCAGGAATTTGAACAAATGCTCTAGAAAATACAAATACCCCTGCCTAAGATGGAACACTTGCTGCAAAAAGTTTCAGGGGCTAGAGTCATGTCTTTCTTAGATGAATTTTTAGGTCACAATCAGATTGTTGTACATCCAGAAGATCAGGAAAAGAATGCCTTCACTACTCCTTGGGGCACTTTCATGTACTCCAAGATGCCTTTTGGACTGATGAATGCTGGGGCTACTTTTCAGAGGGCCATGGAAATAGCCTTTGTGGGAGAGAAGGACAAGTTTTTCCTTATTTAACTTGATGACATAACAGTGTTTTCCAGTAGTCACAAAGACCATTTGCAGCATTTGAAGAAATTGCTTCTAAAATGAAAACAGCTTGGAATTTTTGTGAACCCAAAGAAGTCACAATTTGCTCTAGAAGAAGGAAAACTTCTGGGACATATTGTTTCTACCGAAGATGTGAACATCAATCCAGTAAGGGTTCAAGTAATTTAGACATTGTCCATCCCAAGATCAAAAAGGGACATTCAATCTTTCATGGGTAAGATCAACCTTGTTAGGAGGTTTATTCCAAACTTTGCAGAGCTAGTGAAGCACATCACTTCCATGTTGAAGAAAGGATCATAAATAAAATGGACAGATGCTACAAGAAGCTCTTTTGAAGCCATCAAACAAGCTATCACGGAAGCTCCCACTCTAATTAGTCCAGACTATACCAGGGAGTTTTATATCTTCTCTTTTGCCTCTTATGAGACACTTGCAACAGTTCTATTGCAGAAAAACGATGAAGGTGTAGAGCATCCTGTGGTCCTTTTCAATAAAACTCTGAGGGACGCTGAACTAAGGTATGACCTTAATGAAAAACAAGCTTATGCTCTCATAAAATCTTTAAACGCATTCAAAATTTATATTCTGCATTCCAAAGTGGGTGCGTATGTACCTTTAGCCTTAGTAAAATATGTCCTAACGCAGCCAAATATTGATGGAAAGAGAGCTAAATGGATTGAAAAATTCATAGAGTTCAACATAGAGGTGAAGCCCACCATGCTTGTCAAAGGCCAAGGCTTGGCTAAGCTTATGACTGAGGAAAATTACAGTTTGCTAGACATAAATTGTATGGGTTCAAATTTAGGTGGTGAGCAGACAGAGGAAGCAGCAAAAGAGCAAGAGTAGAATCAATCTTTGGCTGAAAATATAGCCACCTGTGAATGGTATTCCAATATAGTTCATTTTTTTTTACAGAAGCTAGAAGTCCCTCCAGGGCTTAGATCAAGTCAAGCCCGGGCCATTAAGCTTAGATTAACCAAATTTTGCATTACTAAAAACCTTCTTTATTGGAGAGACCCTTGAGGGATCCTCTTGAGATGTCTAAACAAAGAAAAATATGTAGAAGTCATGCACCAGTTCCATTCTACAATCTGTGGAGGACATCATTATTGGAAAATCATAGCCCACAAGATCTCGAGGGTTGGGTATTATTGGCCTACTCTATTCTCTGATGTGTTTTATTTTGTGAGGTCTTGTGACAAATGTCAGAAGTTTGTAGGAAGACAACAACTAAAATCTCTGCCCTTGAAGCCAGTACACGCCAATGATCCCTTCTAGTAGTGGGGCTTGGACTTCATAGGTGAGATTAATCCACATTCCAATGGCCATAAAAAATGGATCTTGGTAGCCATCGATTATTTCACCAAGTGGATTGAGACTATATCCACTAATAATGTTAATCACCAGGTTGTCATGAAATTCTTGAATGAGAATATTTTCACTAGATTTGGTTTCCCAACCAAAGTAATCACTGATAATGCAGCAGCTTTCAGGGCACAAGAATTGGTGGACATGTGTGAATCCATGGGCATTCAATTAGTACATTCTACGTCATATTATCCTCAAGGAAATGACCTAGCAGAATCATCTAACAAGAGTCTTGTAAGGATAATAAAAAAAAATGTTGGAGGACAACGAAAAGAGATGGGATTGCAACTTGAAGTTTGCACTGTGGGCTGACAGGGTTACCAAGAAGAAGTCCATAGGAAATTCCCCATTTAAGCTGGTTTATGGCACTGATGTTGTTTTTCCTATCTAGATGATTCTCCCTATGGACAAATTATTGCAAGAAGAATAGGATGAGGAGAATGACATGGCGAGGAGAATGAGTAACTTGGTTGAATTACAGCAAATCAAAGAACAACTAGTTGAGAAGTCAAGAATTCATTAGAAGAAGATGAAAGAAGCCTTTGATAAAAAAGGCAAAAGTGGACAGTTTTCAGGTTGGTGACTAGGTTCCCAAATGGGATGCATCAAAGGAAAAGAAGGGAAACCATGGTAAATTTGATGCCTTATGGACATGACCATTTGTCATTTCTTAAGATCAGATGAACAATACTTTCATTCTGCACAATTTGGAGGGGGAAGGTGTCTTTGATGGCCCAGTTAATGGGCCGTTTTTGAAACTTTACTTCATATGAGGCTTTAAGGCCTTAATATTGTAATAGGTTTTTCAGTTTTTGTTTTTATGCAAATAACTCCATGCCCAATGGAACACTAGGAGATAACTTTGTTTTGGTTGTTATTGGAAAGGTAGTATTCTGCAGTTCTTGAAACCTCACAGGGAGGATTTCATCCCCAAAAGGAGCCAGTGTTAGCCCTGAGGTGCAACGCTACTATTTTTTAAGGCTAAAGGAAGGAAATGGTCTATTTTTTTGTCGTGGAGAGGTTCCCACATGGTCCATCATCCCACTTTCCTCACTTTTCACTCCCATTCTCGTTCATTCATATCCTAACCCAACCCTCACATCCTAACAAAACCCACTTTTGCCTTGGCCCTACGTAAATTAACCCATTTTTCCCCAAACCTTACCTTTCTACCCATATGCGCCCTTTGCACATTTTTTGAGGACATCCAATACCTACGTGTCCCCCCTACCATCGATCTGATGGTCTGCACTTCACCCGATCAATGTGACATGCTCGATCAATCATCACCGTTAGATCATTCCTGCCAGATCTAACAGCTATCATGCATATAGCTCAAGCAAAAAGCGAGAGGGATACCCACTCGATAAAGGCAGTTTCTTCTCTCTCCTCCATTGCTACATGGTGCCAGATGAATGGAATCAGGCGAGCTCTAACCTTTACCACTTATCGCCCGATCGACTGCTTGATAGAAACCATTTCCACTCAAATGAAACTACTCCTAGGTGTTCTCCTTCGAGCACCTCCTCCACCCGATAACTGTTCGATCTGCCCATCCAAGATCTAATAGCTCAGACTTATTCTACTCCCGACATGACTTCAGGCCTCCTGTGTTTGATCTCCTCCATCCATTTCTCTTGATCCAACGGCCCTCGTTCACCATCACCATAGTTCACCCTTCGCTGCCCAACCAACATCCTAATCATTGATCCATCCCATCCAATGACCCATATGCCCCCGTACCCCACTTCCCATCAGTCACCCAAGAGAGGAAAGTTGTTGGCTCTGTTAGTGTTTGTGATAGTCAGACAGTTGAACTAAAATAATGGAAGGCATGGACGAAAGGGGAAAAACAACAACATGATGTAGCCGAACCAATATAAATGGTCATGGAACGTCGCTGGCAAGAGCGAGCCACCTGATAGTGCGATGAAATTCCCAGAATTTGGTCACTATGTTTGTTAGGAATAGATACCTTTGGCTCATGTCTGTCTAGTTATGGCATCAAGCAGTTAGAATACAGAGGGGATATATTAAGACATCTCGAGCCTTAGAGAGCATGGGAACATTGTAAAAAGCCTATAAATGGCTAAAAGTTAGAAAAAACAAGTGTTCAACTTTTGGAGACTATGGATACTCTGTTCCTCTCAACGTCTCATCTTCATTCCAGTAATACAAGCTTCTTTTGTTTTTACATGTTCAATTGTCATTTTCTCCTCTGTTCTAAGCTTGCACATGAATAGGTTATTCATGTTTTCTTCTGTGTCTAAAGCCAGATAATTGTCATCTTATCTCTGCGTTGATAAATTAGATTTGCAAGCTTCATTTACTTTCTGTAGCTAGCCATTCATATGTGTTTATGTATTCTTTTATTGGTACGGTCAGGATTCTCCACCTGTTCACTGAATCTATAAACTATTGAGCATTAGTGGTCTAAAGCCTTGTCAAGCTGAGGGTGTTCATGCATGTCTAGAGTGAAAACAGAGTTGAAAGAGTCATCTGACTTGATTCAAACCTTAATCCATTCCAATAGTTCAAAGAACGACATTGAAGATTTATATGTTACCAGGCACCTCCAAGCTATAGCCTAGGAGAGTTCTTGGAGTACTAACAGGACTAAAGCTCCTTTGACTCGTACTAGCTTTGCACTCTGTTTCCACATTTCATGGAGACTTTACATTCATTACAAAAAGATATTACAAAATTTACCAAAACCTGATCAAGATGACCCCAGGGACCCTATCCCAATAATTCAACTCCTTGATATAATCCCAAAAGACTCCTTTTTGAACTTTTTCCCCCATAACACACCCTAGTGGTGAAACCAGAGAATTACAATGCTTTGCTGGCTTGCAGGCAGAGCGTTAGTGTAGTTACTAACTCTCTGTGCCCTCTTCTAAAGTGTGTTAGCTAGCCAAATATTGATAAACAACTAGTTCTATGAAGTCCAGGGTTGGGGAAGCTACCTACAATCTGATCAAGGATCTACAGTTGCGAAATTTTGTTTGGCTGCCTATTTCTTGAGAATTTTTTCTATTTAAGAAAATTGCTTAACTTATTATGTTTTTTAGAAAAAAAGAAAATACAAATTTGTTACAATTTTTCTTAGTTGGTTAGATTCTGCATTTATTTGGTTTAAGTTATTACAGAGCATTTCATGTCTTCAAGTTGTGCTTGTGTTTTACTGCACTAGATGAATGATACTAATTGATGTATAAATGATCCTCTCCTTGTATAAATCACTCATCATTGAATTGAAATTGAAATTGAAATCATTTTCTGCATGGTTTGTGTCGGAATCCCATAAAACTCCATACGTCGATACCCCTTCCGAAGATATTAACAAAGTACATTTAAAATCTATATCGTAATAAAATCAATCAACAACTCTTTTTTGAGTATACACACATATTAGTCTAGCTAAGGATCTTGGGTTAGGCAATTTTGAGTTAACTGCCAAATATTGTAAAATCGAGACTAGTGTCTAATTAAAGAGGGAAAATCTTGGTTTTTAGACCTCTGTGGCTCATTTCTTTTGACTTAGTTACCGGAGAATCCACATTAAGAATCATTTTTTTTGCCAATGTTTCGAATCCCAACCGGGATCCATCATCAGGACCAATTGAATGCTTGATAGAAGAAGTGCAGATTTGAGAGATAAATAGTAAAGAGGGAAAATTAAGATTAAGGTCGGCTACCACTATTTCTTTGATGAGAGGTCGGCCAATTTCATTTATTC
>APFE031230635.1:0-16720 GCA_000404065.3 Pinus taeda
TGAAAGAGGATGAATATGTAAATGTTTTTGTTTAATGAATGGAAATTTTATGGTGGTGAAATACTCTGTCCTGTGTAATTGTTTTAAAAAGACTTCTCTGTGTAAAAGATCTTAGAGCAAAGCAAACAGAGCATTGCCTCTGTGTCTTGTATTTTGATGGTTTTGGTATTTATCCATCTCAAAGAAGCAAAAAAAAACACCCAACATGAAGCTCGGCGGGAATAACTTGGAAGGTAATATACCCTATCAATTCAGTCAATTGAAAGCTCTGTATGAACTGGGCCTTGCTCAAAACGCCTTTTCTGGAGAAATTCATAAAGTTTTTGCAAGTTTGCAGCAGCTAAGAAGATTAGATCTCAGCTATAACAAATTCAGTGGTAATATACCGGACAGTGATATAGGGAATTGTTCCAATCTCGAGCTTCTGGACCTCAGTTACAACCGGCTAAGCGGCGTGATGCCATCCAAAGTGGCTAGCCTTCATAACCTACAGTTCTACATTGATGTCTCACATAATGCGCTCACAGGAAGGGTGCCTGCCGAACTGGGAGGAATGCACATGGTTCAAGCAATTGATCTTTCAGCCAATAATTTTTCGGGGAGCATACCCGGCCAATTGGTGAATTGTGCTGAACTGGACTACCTTAATCTTTCTCACAATTCATTGGAAGGCACTATTCCGACATCAATCGATCAAGTTGCAGGACTCCAAGATTTGGATCTCTCTTTCAATAAGCTTTCCGGTCCCCTGCCTAGCTCTATAGAGAAATTACAGAAGCTTACGCATTTAAACTTGTCATACAATAACTTCACAGGAGAAGTACCATCCTCTGGAGCTTTCAGAAAACTGAATTTGACATCATTCTTAGGAAACAGTGGACTCTGTGGCAGATGGATAGAGTTACCTCATTGTAAATTGACGACAAGGCACCATCATGATTCCAAAAGAAGGGTAGTTATCTTGGCCACTTCGGTCGGTTTAACTTTGCTATTGGTATTTTGCCTAGCCTTCATGGTTTTGATATATTTTCGTAGCAGAAAGTCTGCATTGTTGGAAATTATTTCAGCGAGATTAGGGAGGATGCTGAGGAGCCAACTCCGTGAGACGAAGATTGTAAGTGAGGAAGAGGTGAACAGAGAAACTAATGGTTTCAGCCCTGATAACCTAGTGGGGCGTGGCGGCCATGGGTCAGTGTATAAGGGCGTATTAGACAACGCCACAATCGTTGCTGTCAAAGTTATAGAGTCTGCCACATCAGGAGGTGCGTACAAGAGACTCATAAAAGAATGCAAGACGTTGGGAAGAGTCCGCCATCGGAATCTGGTGAGAATGGTGGGCGTATGCTCAAGTTTGCAGGTCAAATGTTTGATTATGGAGTTCATGTCGCAGGGAAACCTGCATAAGCATTTGCATTGTAGGGAAAATAATTGCAGGTTGGATCTGAAAAGACGGCTGAGCATTCTCAAGGACGTGGCCCATGGAATGGCATACCTTCACCATCACTGTTCTCCGGCCATTGTTCATTGTGATCTGAAACCTTCCAACGTTTTACTGGATGAGACGATGACGGCTCGTGTTGGAGATTTCGGTATTTCAAAATTAATTAACGATTCAACAGCAGCAGCCGCCTCAGGGGACACCTCCAGTCATGTGATCGGGTCTGTTGGTTACATTGCACCAGGTAAATACTACTGATACACTTGATTGGTTGAGCAATGTTGTATATTAGAAATATTTGAGTCAGTGATAGAGGTTTTATATATAAATGCTGATATGGGATTATATGTGAGTCACTAATAAAGGTTTTATATATATAAAATCGGTTATAGAATATGGTACAGGAGGGCGCCCGTCCATGAAAGGGGACGTATACAGCTACGGCATTTTGGTCCTGGAAATGATAACGGGAAAGAAGCCCACAGATGCAGTGTTTTCAGAAGAAGAGCAATCATTGCAGAGTTGGGTGGGCGATGCATTCCCCGACAGATTGTTGGAGGTGATTGACACGACGTTGGTGGAGGAGATTAGAATGGAAGAAGAGGATGAAGAACATGATGTAAGTGAATTTATCGGGCATGGAATTGTTATGCTGTTGGCGAAGATAGGTGTGATGTGCAGTAAAGGGGATCCTCATGAACGACCGACTCTTCGAGAGGTTGAGGCATCGCTAGAGCAGCTAGTCGCCAAAATCTATAAGAATTCAGAAAATGAGTTGAACCGCCTGGGACAGGTGACTGACGAAGCCATCTCTGAATCTGAATCTGACTAGGGCATGTTGTGGAAGAAAATGATTATTGGTCCGCACATATATGTGGAGGAAAATGATTAGATGTAGTTCTGCATTTTCATTTGTTGTGAGTGTGATTATAGGTTTTTAGAAGTACTTAAATCTAGAGATATTTTTTAGTTAATTAATCTCTTATATGTCTGATGCTCGCTCAACGCACGCATCCTCTCACTCTACGCTCCTAACTCTAAATATTGTAATTAAAATATTTTTCTCTAATCTTAAGAAATCTAACATATATCAATAATTTGATTATTTTTTTTAATTTATATTATCAATTTTTTAATTGATTTTTTTCTATATGAAATCTTCTTTCAATATAGGAAAAAACAACCTACATTTTTTGGAATATCTTTTTCTGAGTTCAAATATTTTTTTAATCATTGAAAATAATGATTATTGATTAAGATAATTTTTTTAGTGGTTTACAGTGATAATCATAGAATACAATTTATAATATTAAGTGGAAAGAGATTATATTGAGAACAATCTTATCAATGGTGTGAACTAGTCTATTTTCTTATTATTATCATATTTATTTTATTTTTATTTTTGAAGTTTTTAAGCATAATTGTTATTGAATAGAATCTATAGTAAAGTAAAAATTATGTATTAATTTTGGGATTTATGTATAGTTAATGGTTTAGGATTAGCATTTTATTAGCTTATTTTATAAAAAGAATTGATATGCTATTTTTTCTTTTTTCCTTATATAGAGATTTAATATAATTATAAAATTCTATAATGATGTAATTTTGACAAGTTGCCACGGGCTAGTTCATGTATGATGATAGCTTAGACCATCATTTCCAAAGTTTTATTGTCAATTTAATAGTGGCCTATAATTTGTATTTCAATATTACTAGTTATTTTACACATTAATATTACAAGTGGTGGCTATCATCATAATCTGGACCACCACAAGTGGGATACTCAATAGTACATTCATGGATTGACATTTGTTTTATTAAACAGTCGAATATTATGTATGCATTCTAAATATGTATATTGATTCGTTAAATATTTTTTGTTTTATTCTTGGCAATAATGCATTTATTCTAGACTTAAGGAACCCTCAATCTTGTCTATTTGGATTTGTATTCCTAATGTTCGTCAATACTTTGTTGAAGCAAAGACAACATACTCAATTTACCTTGTTGTTGGTAGATTGTTTGCAAGGTTTACAACATTGATGAATGTTGTCTACAAATTCCTGTGCCTTTTATTGATCTAATTATGATGGTTTGTCTATGATTCGTGGTAGTTTTCCCATGTCTTTGAAAAAAATTATATAGTTGCAACTAAATATGAAATTGATATTTTATGAGAAAGGATCACACAAATGGCTCTCAATTTACACAAAAATTTCAATCCCTATACTCCTAATCCCATTAATGAAAGTGTAATGAATATGCTTGCTTTCTTCTTGGAATACTTCCAGTGATTCTCCTTGTAAAGGATGTAATGTTTCATTTATAGGAACCTTAAAGGATCCATATATAGTAGTTGCTTCTATGTTGAAAGCTATAGCTCCTATCAAGGAAAGGAGTATTATTGGTTTGCATCCATTGAGTTCTTGAGTAAGTAATGTAGCTCATAAGTTAGGATTTTCCAGTGTCTATTATTCTTTGGATGATCATATTTAGGAGTTGTTCTTTTTTCCTTGTTGATAATATTGTAGAAGTATGTCAATGTAATTACTCTACATTTGACGCCTTCGATCTATTCAATTCAAATATGTATAAGTTGTAAATAAGTTATTATGATGATGGGAGTCAGACCATATGAGCTTAAATATATGAACCCTTGTATAATTCATATAAATATTTCATGTCAATTCCTAATGTATGGCCTACACGTAGCTTCGTTTTCAAAAGGTATAACCTAAATTGCTTGACTATCGGAATCCCAACTACTAACTCAATAGACAACAGGAGGTGTACCTTATCTACTGAAGCTCACCAGACCATCCGTACCTGAGAACGTCCCTGCCTTGAACCGTGCAAGATTGGACCTACTCACCAGACCTCCTCACTCGATAAGCTCTCGTCCTAATTCCTCCTCACCTAATGGGGACCATACAAGCCCACACATCACTCGAGAAGACCAGCCTATATAAGACCAGCGCATATGCCCGGTAGCTCAAGCCTAAGGCCCAATCCATGAGTGGCTAGGAATCTAATTCAGCTAAACATGTTTTTTATGTACCATGTGGTAGTGCATACCACGATGTACTCAATATATGTAAATATTATTTCAAAATGTAATATAACTTGGTCCAACATTGCTATGGCGACAACATGAAAACGATTATGGTTTCACTAGCGGGGAATAGGAAAGGAAGCCCAAGGGCAGGGGTATACAACAATGAGCATCAATCACGATGCACACGCCTGAGGATAGTGTTTTCTTTGATTTCATTGCATTGTGGCCTATTGATCTCATCCAATCCAATCATTTTCGATTATCATTGAGTTGCATTGCTAACCTACAAAAAATAAACTTAAAATGTATCAATGACCCTCAATTCCTTCTTAATCGTGACATTGAGTGCTAACTCTATTGATTATTCATGGACCATCCAAAAACATAACCTACTATCTTTGATAAATGTAACCGTTTAGATTCACGTCAACACTCATTTTCCCATGTTGAGGATATCCTACTTATGCCAAAGGCATTCGTAAAACAATATTCTAAACATTATACTTTTTGAATTTTTCCTAACTACCTTTTTCTCGTAACTTTTACCCAAAATCTAGCTAGAAATTAAAACGAATTGTTGGTTTCACAAATATGAGTTGTTGAGATTGCACAAGTTAGGTGTGATAGGTTTTTTCAAGGTATTGAATGAGTTAATGAATTCAAAAATGCAATTTAAGCAATAGAAATTAAAACCTAACCAACCACTACTTAATACAATTTCGATGATGTACTATAAAAGGTTTAAAAAGTAGAATGTTTAGAATTGTTCATTCCTAAAGGGCATATTCTTCTCCAAGTTTTCATCATTTTCTAATGCCATATGGAACATTTCCATCTATGTTTGTTAATACTTGGTGGGAGAAAAGATAGTATGCTCAATTTACCTTGTTGTTGTTAGATTGTTTGCGAGTTTACAACATTGATGAATGTTGTCTAAAAATTCTCACTTGTATTGATCTAATTATGATGGTTTGTCTATGATTGGTGGTAGTTCACCTATTTATTTGAAAAAGTATATAGAGTGACAACTAAATATGAAATTGATATTTTATGAAAAAGGTTCATACAGATGGCTCTCAACTTACACAAAAATTTCAATCATTATATTGCTAATCCCATTAATGAAAACGTAATGAATATGTTTGGTTTCTTCTTGGAATACTTATAATGATTCTCCTTGTAAAGGATGTACAATGTTTCCTTTATATGAATCTTAAGGGATGCATATATATTAGTTTCTTCTATGTTGAAAGCTACAACTCCTATCAATGCAAGGAGTAGTATTGCTATGCATCCCATTGGGTACTTGAGCAAGTAATGTAGCTCATAAGTAAAGATTTCCCAGTGTTTGTTATACTTGGATGATCATATCTAGGTGTTGTTCTTTTCTCCTTGTTGATCATATTATATGAGTATCTCAATGCTTACACTCTAGCTTTGGTCCCTTGGATCTATTTAATTAAACTATGTAGAAATTGTAAAGAAGTCATTATGATGAGGGTCAAACCATATGAGCTAAATAAATGAACATATGTGAAATTCATGTAAATATTTCATGTCAATTCGTAGTGTATAGCACAAGGCCAAGTCCCAACTCGTGAGTGGTTAGGAATCTAATTGTGCTAAACATGTTTTCTATGTACCATGTGGTAGTACCTTCCAAGATTTACTCAATATATGTAAATATTATTTCAAAATTTAATATAACATGGTCCAATGTGGCTATGAAGAGGACATGAAAAGGGTTATGGGGAGAACTAGTGGGGAAGAGAAAAGGAGGCCCAAGGGCAGGGGTTTATAGAAAAATGAGCATCAAGCACCATGCATATACCTGAGGATACTGTTCTATGTGATTTCATTAACTATGGCCTATTGATCTATTGATTATTCATGGACCATCCAAAAACTTGATCTCTTATCTTTGATAATTGTAACCATTTGGATTCACGTAGGAAATCCCTTTCCCATGTTGAGGGTATCCTACTTACCCCAAAGGAATTTGTAAAGAAAGAGTCTAAACATTATATTTACTGAATTTTTTCTCGGTACTTTTTCTGATTGCTTTTACCCAAAACCTGACTAGAAATTTAATCAAATTGTTGGTTTTTCTGTAACGATGGAGACAGTTCCTGGCTACAAAGGGACTAGTTCTCAGGACATCTACAAGATCTATAAAACAAAATAAAATATAGGGTCAAAGAAATATACCATGAGAATAACAATGAGTGATCTAATGAGTGATCCCAAGATAAGTGAGGGTTGCAGAGCTTAGCGTTTTGTTGACAGTGCTCAACCTTACAACATGTCAGGGGATCTCCGCGGTTGCGTGTAGAGGTGGGTAAGATGTCCTTGTTGGTAGCAAGGGTGTGACATATGCACCAAGTCAAGGAAGGTGCATGAATGGCTCTAACACATGGAACTGGGGTATGAGTGTGCCCCTTAGAAACCAGTGGTAGCACACAGCTTGCAAGGGAACACACAAACAAAAAACATCACAAGCTAGAAAGTAGGTTAGCCAACGATCCAAAGTGATGGTTAAATCAACAACACATCTCAATAAGATTCATACAAAAATATATAGAAAAGTCCATACATAGCTGAAATACAATAACAACATATGCATGAAATGTGTTGGCTTTGTTATATTAAGAAAGTGAAAGATCCAATCATACATATAACTATGACCAACCACTAGTCTCGACAGAAAAATGTTACAATCACAGTCACCTACTCCTACAAAGAGATATATTAGCTCTACACTGTGGAGAAACCAAGGGTCACTACAATAACCTCTAAGCTTTCTCTAAGATATACCTATAGGAAGCTTGGTTCCCAAAAGCCTGTACAATGAGTAATGAGGTTCTATAAATAGCAAAGGGTGGGGTGAGCCTTGACATTCCCCTTTGTGACTCTTCACCTACCCTCATGACTCTTCAACTACTACATGACTATTACACTCTACTATCGACACTTGGTGCTTCACTGTTACAACATGTTACATTGCAACCTGTACATGTACCCATGTGAGACAAAATAGGCTTGACCAAGCCATGCAATATATCATTAAGACTCGGAAAGATGTGGGAAGACCAACTCTTCGACATCCTCACGGTGATCGACAATGGTGAACTGATGCCAAATTTGGTAGTCTGTTATGGTGTCCGCATTCTCAATGGTTACATCCTGCTAAAAGCGCACTCTTGCCTCCATTGCATTTAGGTACACTGATTTGGCACCTCTGTCCAACTCATCTCATAACATGCACATCATAGTCTTGAGTGCAGCTGGACAAGCGACATACAGATGCCTAGTGTCTGTGCTGATCTCCAAGTCTGTGCTAGTGGCTAGGCGCATCAACTCATAAAATTACATGTCCAACTCTAGTTAGACTTGGTTCTTTGCCTTCACCTTTGTGAGTGTGCCAATGGATGGGATCACGTGCATGCGCACAATGACATCCATGCTTCTGAAAGCCCATGCATGTGAAGCCTACAAACTAGTGAGAAGAAGCGGGAGTTCCTCATAGTTCCGGATCTGACTTCGGATGCGTGCCTTCAACTCTACTGCCTTTGCCTTCATCATCTTTGGTAAGTGTAGTGGGGCTCATTTGTACCTCATTGTCCATGTTTTCATGTGATCGACAACAATGTGCATATTTGACAAGATGCGTGCTCTCCTAGGACAACGATGTCGCCAACCTATGAGATGGACAACTGACTTATGCATGGTGACAAATCTGGAAGAAAACATCCGCATGACTGCCTTGAGGGATGATACTTCATCTAGTATCCCTCTCTTCAACTCTGCTCTAGAGGATGATGTAACCTTTTCTCCTCCCTGCTTGGCCGCTTGTAACTCCTTATCCATGTGCTCATTCTCTGCTTTCAAGTATTGAACACTTGAACTGGTGGCTTCGAAATATGCTCTTTTAGCATAGACCAATGTTGCTAGATGCTCATGCACATTAGATACGGTCACTTGTTCTTCAAACTACATAGGAGATATGTGACCATCCAGAGTGGGTACTCTGCACAACTGCACAACTTTGTGTTGTGACATGTCGAAAGATATGTTGTGCATCTCCTCATCCTAATTGTCTTCAAGGATCTTTGTGTCTCCTTGATCACTTGGGACTTGCTCTGCTTCTAGATCTGGTGAAGTCGATGGAGTGACCTCTTGGTTCCGAGGCATGAGGTCAATATCCTAATCTAACTTTGGCTAAACCATATCCGTATCCATCTTCGCTAGCATCTGTTCAATCTCTTGACCTAAGTCATACTCATGCAATTGCTCACCTTGTCTACTCTGTGCCAGCTGCTCGAATAAGTCTATAACCTGTATGGGTGCAGTTTCATCAATTTGTGCTTGTTGTGCCACCTACTACACTTGTCTCTGCTGCACTTCCTTCTCTCTTCTACGCAACTCCTATTCTTCCCTAAGTTTCCACTCCAACTCTTGCAACTCCTTTTTTGTTTCCTCCATCCTCTGTTTCTCTCTTAGCCTTTGTGTGAACTTCTTGTCATGTTGTCACCTCTTAGCCTCAATCTCCAAAGCTGCTTTCAGCACAAGTGGATCTGCTTTGAACTTGCAGCTTTGTTCTACCTCTGTGCTATCAACAACCTTTCTCTTACCTTTGTTACACGCAGGTCTGCTACCCTCTGATGCTGATGATGATGCTGCTCTCTGAGATGTTGCTTCCCTCTGTTGTGCTAACCATTCTACAACTATTATGACAGGTTCATGAGCCTGGAGGAGTGATAACAATATCTCCACGAGTCTTATACAGGCTAATCACACACCTCGTGGATCCAAGTAAATTGCACTCTCACAGTATTGTCCTTCCCCAAGAAATGCAGGTCATATGGATTGAAAATTTTGGAGCCAAAGGTGAATCTCTTGAAATCCTCCATCTCGGCTTTAGCATGCATGATATTATGTATCTCATATAACCTGATCCGCAAAGGAAGAGCGGGCCAAGGTGCCTTCTTCTTCCTGTGCAGTCTTACTGAAAACCCTGTCGAGATGTGATATGACACCTCTTGCATGACGAGCTTGTCCATGGAAATATTCATTAAAAGATGTGGAGCCTTCTCCACATTGTACATTTGTATGAAGGTGCTAAGGGGTGAGGCATACTAATATGCTATGTCGATCGATGCCTCAATTGATGCATGTGACATGCAAGGTGGATCCTACTCAAATATAATTTTTTACAATAGGGTGACAAAGTGGTCTAAGAACTGTATGATAACTCCACGGAAGTTGCATTCGAAGAATAATCTGCAATAAGTGTGCACAGATGTTTCTGAAAGTGTCCATGCCCAACCCAAGCCTGCAAATTGTTGGTGCGCATAGACTGCATCCAAAATGTAAGTGGACATGTATATCCCTGCTTAGTGACCCTTGGGCGGATGTCAGGTTTTTGTCACCTATTTCTTGAACCTGAGAGCCAGCATGTCAAACTAGTTATAAGGTCTTCCTTCGCTGGCGAGTCGGTCTAACGTAATCACCTAACTATGTAGGAAGGTCTCTATGCTCTCTTGGCTATATAAGCAGCATTCAAAGATGACCAAGTACTGATATGCCTTCCACACTATATTCATCTTATAAACCTGGTTGGGTGTTGTCCCAAACTTGGTTGGCTCTTTCACCCAACTCTTCAAGATATCTCTCGATTTTGGGTTGTTTCTAGGTCTATTGAAGGGTTTCTCCATTGCGATCACCGACTATTGCAAGTGATACATCTCCTGAAATTCCTTCGCCCTGAAGGTATCAAGTTGCATTCCATTGGCACTGCTCAACATCATTGTCTCGGGATCAGTATGTGAGACAATCTAGTGGATCATGTCCGTGCATGGAAACGCGAGATACATGCATTCAGTCCAGTACAAGCTAGACTTGGGAATGTTGACATAGACTGTGCAGTCTTCCAAATTTTCCTCAAATGTTCATGAGAATGTTTCATTGATATCCTGCTATTTCATCTTGATATCCTTGTCTATGAATATCTTGGTGTCTTCGTAGATTTACCCTATTGTTGGTAGATTGTTTGTAAGGTTTACAACATTGATGAATGCTGTCTACAAATTCATGTGCCTTTTATTGATCTAATTATGATGGTTTGTCTATGATTCGTGGCAGCTTTCCCATGTCTTTGAAAAAAATTATATACTGGCAACCAAATATGAAATTGATATTTTATGAGAAAGGCTCACACAAATGGCTCTCAATTTACACAAAAATTTCAATCCCTATACTCCTAATCCCATTAATGAAAGTGTAATGAATATGCCCGCTTTCTTCTTGGAATACTTCCAGTGATTCTCCTTGTAAAGGATGTAATGTTTCATTTATAGGAACCTTAAGGGATACATATATAGTAGTTTCTTCTATGTTGAAAGCTAAAACTCCTATCAAGGAAAGGAGTAGTACTGGTTTGCATCCATTGAGTTCTTGAGTAAGTAATGTAGTTCATAAGTTAGGATTTTCCAATGTCTATTATTCTTTGGATGATCATATGAGGAGTTGTTATTTTCTCCTTGTTGATAATATTGTAGAAGTATGTCAATGTAATTACTCTACCTTTGACCCCTTGGATCTATTCAATTCAAATATGTATAAGTTATAAATAAGTTATTATGATGATGGGAGTCAAACTGTATGAGCTTAAATAAATGAACCCATGTGTAATTCATATAAATATTTCATGTCAATTCCTAGTGTATATCTCAAGCTCAAGGCCCAACCAATGAGTGGCTACGAATCTAATTCAGCTAAACATGTTTTTTATATACCATGTGGTAGTGCATACCACGATGTACTCAAACTATGTAAATATTATTTCAAAATGTAATATAACTTGGTCCAACATTTCTATGGAGACAACATGAAAAGGGTTATGGTTTCACTAGCAGGGAAGAGGAAAGGAGGCCTAAGGGCAGGGGTATAAACAATGAGCATCAATCACCATGCACACACCCGAGGATAGTGTTTTACTTGATTTCATTGCATTTTGTCCTGTTGATCTCATCCAATCCAATCATTTTCGATTATAATTGAGTTGCATTGCTAACCTACAAAAAATAAACCTAAAATGTATCAATGATCCTCAATTCCTTCTTAATCGTGACATTGAGTGGTGCCTCTATTGATTATTAATGGACCATCCAAAAACATAACCTACTATCTTTGATAAATGTAACCATTTAGATTCATGTCAACACTCATTTTCCCATGTTGAGGGTATCCTACTTATGCCAAAGGAATTTGTAAACCAATAGTCTAAACATTATACTTTTTCTCATAACGTTTACCCAAAATTTGGCTAGAAATTTAAACGAATTGGTGGTTTCACAAATATGAGTTGTTGAGATTGCACAAGTTAGGTGTGATAGGTTTTTTCAAGGTATTGAATCTGTTAATGAATTGAAAAATGCAATTTAAGCAATGGAAATTAAAACCTAACCAACCACTTCTTAGTCCAATTTCGATAATCTACTATAAAAGGTTTAAAAAGTAGAGTGTTTAGAATTGTTCATTCCTAAAGGGCATATTCCTCTCCAAGTTTTCATCATTTTCTAATGCCATACAAAACATTTCCATCTATGTTTGTCAATACTTGGTGGAAGCAAAGATAGTATGCTCAATTTGCCTTGTTGTTGGTAGATTGTTTGTGAGTTTACAACATTGATGAATGTTGTCTACAAATTATCACTTGTATTGATCTAATTATGATCGTTTGTCTATGATTGGCAAGCAAAAGCTAGTTGAGGACTCCATTTACAAGCTTCACGGATCACATCATTACCTTCACGAGCAAGATCACGCCCTTCATTAAAGGCTTGTACACAACCTTCTAGAGCAACCCGATTAGCCACTGCACCAGGTGCATTTCACCAAGGATGTCCCAAAGTTCCCCCACCAAAATGTAGTATGAAAATCATTCTCAAAAGATCCTCGGTCCGAGTAGGCATATGCAAACGTGAATACTCCTAAAGCTACGAGCAAACACTGGCATAGATACCCAAATTCTTGAGTGAGTAAATACCACGACTTCAATCCTTTTCGATAAAATTCATCACATAGTAGATTCAACAAACCCTAAAGTTATGTCTCGTTCCCCTTCAATTTTACCTACTACAGTATATGTGTGAAGATGATCTCCACCAGATATAGGCAAAGCTTTAGCTAGTACCAGAAAATGCATACCATGATTTCTTTGTTTGTCAATAACTGCATGCATCACGTGGTGAATGTGAAGAAGTAGGTCGTTGTCTCGACAATAATGAGCCAAAAAAGTATTTGTGGTAAAACCTCCCATCAGGAAGTCATGCATAATGATAGGAACTCCTAATTCTCTTGCAAATACTGCCCTTTTTATCATTTCTTCACATGTACCTACAGTAGCATTCAAATAATGTCCTTTAATTTCACCTGTCTCAGCTTGAGCCTTATAAATTGCTTCTGCACAAAAGACAAAATGATCTCTCTAGTGCATGAATGGTTGGGAATTTACATTCTCATCATCCTTGGTAAAATCGAGTCCACCACAGAGACATTCGTAAACTTCTCTACCATAGTTTTTCGCTGATAGACCCAATTTGGTTTTGATATACATCCCAATAAAGGACGACCATATTTTTTCAATTTATCTCTTTCAACTTGGATACCATGAGGTGGACCCTAAAAAGTTTTGGAATAAGTAGGGGGAATCCACAAATCTTACAAACGTAGAGCTCGTAGGGCCTTGAATCCAAATAAATTACCTACAATGGAAGTGAACAAATTAGTAACAGAACCTTCTTCCCAAAAGGTCTACGGGTAAGCTACATAGGCAATAAATTGATTCTCTAGTTCACCTATTTATTTGAAATAAAATATAGAGTGACAACTAATATGAAATTGATATTTTATGAAAAGGGCTCACACAGATGGCTCTCAACTTACACAAAAATTTCAATCCTTATATTGCTAATCCCATTAATGAAAATGTAATGAATATGTTTGGTTTCTTCTTGGAATACTTATAATGATTCTCCTTGTAAAGGATGTACAATGTTTCCTTTATAGGAATCTTAAGGGATGCATATATAGTAGTTTCTTCTATGTTGAAAGCTACAACTCCTATCAAGGCAAGAAGTAGTATTGGTATGCATCCCATTGGGTACTTGAACACGTAATGTAGCTCATAAGTAAGGATTTTCCAATGTTTGTTATACTTGGATGATCATCTCTAGGTGTTTTTCTTTCCTCCTTGTTGATCATATTATAGGAGTATCTCAATGTTTATACTCTAGCTTTAGCCCCTTGGATATATTTAGTTAAATTATGTATAAATTATAAAGAAGTCATTATGATGAGGGTCAAACCATATGACCTTAAATAAATGAACATATGCAAATGTCATTTAAATATTTCATGTCAATTCCTAGTGCATAGCACAAGGCCAAGTCCAAACTCACGAGTGGTTTGGAATCTAATTGTGCTAAGCATTTTTTCAATGTACCATGTGGTTTTACCTTCCAAGATGTACACAATATATGTAAATATTATTTCAAAATCTAATGTAACTTAGTCCAATGTGGATATGAAGAGAACATGAAAACGGCTATGGAGAGAGCTAGTGATTTTCAATTCTCATTGAGTTGTATTGCTAACCCACAAAAAATGACCTTAAAATATATTCATGACCCTCAATTCATTCTTAATTGTGACATTCAGTGAAGCCTCTATTTATTATTCATGGACCATCCAAATACTCGACCTCTTATCTTTGATAATTGTAACCATTTGGATTCATGTAGGAACTCCCTTTCCCATGTCGAGGGTATCCTACTTACGCCAAAGGAATTTGTAAAGAAATAGTCTAAACATTATACTTATTGAATTTTTTGTGAGTACTTTTTTCTAATCAATTTTACCCAAAATGTGGCTAGAAATTTAACTGAATTGTTGGTTTTTTTGTAACCCGAGAGACAGTTCCTAGCTAGAAAGGGTTCAGTGCCCAAGACATCTACAAGATTGATAAAAAATTTAAAATATGTGATCGAAGGAATAGACCATGAGAATAATAATGAGTGATCTAATTATGAAACCTATCTGTACAACCAAATTGGACAAGATAAGTGAGGGTTTCAAAGCTTAGGGTCTTTTTATGGTGCTCAACCCAACAACATGTCAGGGGATCTCCACGGTAAGAGGTCCCAACTAGACCTCAGATTGTTTGGTGTAGGAGTCCCAGCAGTGGGGTAGTATGGTATTGCCTTGACCGCGGTTGTGTGCAAAGGTGGGTAAGATGTCCTTGTTGGTAGCAAGGGTGTGAGATATGCACCAAGTCAAGGAAGGTGCATGAATGGCTCTAACACACATAACTGGGGTATGAGTGTGCCCCTTAGAAACCAGTGGTAACACACAGCTTGGAATGGAACACACGAACAAAAATACATCACAAGCTAGAAAGTAGGTTAGCCAATGATCCAAAGTGATGGTTAAAGAAATAACACATCTAGATAATATTCATACAAACATATATAGAAAAGTCCATACATAGCTGAAATACAATAACAACATATGCATGAAATGTGTTGGCTCTGTTATATTAAGAAAGTGAAAGATCTAATCATACATATAACTATGACCAACCACTAGTCCCGATAGAAAAATGTTACAATCACTACGACCTATTCCTCCAAAGAGATATACTATCTCTACGCTGTGGAGAAACCAAGGATCACTACAATATACTCTAAGATTTCTCTAAGATATACCTATAGGAAGCTTGGTTCCCAAAAGCCTGTACAATGAGTTATGAGGTTCTATAAATAGCAAAGGGTGCAGTGACCCTTGTTATTCCCCTTTGTGACTCTTCACCTACCCTCATAACTCTTCAACTACTACATGATTGTTACACTCTATTATCGACACTTGGTCTTTCACTATTACAACATGTTACATTACAATATGCACATGTACCCATGTGAGACAAAATAGGCTCAACCAAGCCATGTAAGATATCACTAAGAATCAGACAGTTGTGGGAATACCAAATCTTTGACATCCTCACGATGATCGACAGTGGTGAACTGATGCCAAACTTGGTAGTATGTTATGGTGTCCACGTGCTCAATGGTTAGATCCTGCTGAAAGTGCACTCTTGCCTCCGTTGCATCCGGGTACATTGATTTGACACCTTTGTCCAACTCCTCTGATAACATGTGCATCATAGTCTTGAGTGCAGTTGGTCCAACAACATACTCATGCATAGTGTCTATGCTAATCTCTAAGTCCGTGTTGGTGGATACGTGCATTAACAGATCAAAGTACATGCCCAGCTCCAGTCAGACTTGGTTCTTTTCCTTCACCTCAGTGAGAGTGCCAATGGATGGGATTGCGTGCGTGATCCAGGTGGATATTGGTGGCCACCTGCCAAGTCCATCTGGACCCCCATCATTGTCTCTTTCAGCATTTTCAGTTTCCTTAATTGTAGCACAACTTACTATTTTTAGCAGTTTTTCGGGTCCTGAACTTCCGGCGCCGTTTTGAGGCCCTAAACGACGTTTTTTGGGGAATCCAGAGGGGAAACATGGGTCCATGGAATGGACCGATGTTGCCCGTTCCAACAATGGTAGTTCTCGAATAGATCTTTCTAACAAGTTATCATACGCGGGCAACGGAGTGTTGCCACGTTACGACCCGGGAAATTGATTACCAATTTAACCCAAACGGGGCCCACAATTTGGCGTTTCATCTTCTAAGGGTCGGTTTTGGAATGTGAAGGGTTTTCCATTGTTTCTCAATAATAAATAGGCCTTCGAGCCTCATTGTAACACAAGTTTGGAACAGTTCAGAGACATGTAGCCGCACATCTCTTCTCAGAGATAAGCTACCATCGTCCTAGCTGGTTTATTTCCAATTCTGGTTGTAAGCATATTTTGGTATTTTCCATTAATGAAATGAAGTGTTATTTCCGTTGCATCTTTATTTATGGTTATCACATCGCTGTATTTATGGTTATCTTTTTAATCTAGTGCGTTCCTATTTAAATCCGGATCAGTGGTATCAGAGCAGTCTGCTTTTTCTCGGTTTTTCTTTGCATGTCCCCGACGAGGTCAGGATATAAGGAGTTAGGGCTTGAACGGGTCGAACCTTTGCAAGACCAACCTCGAAAATCCCGACGGCCTCCCATGGTGGATGAGAAGAAAGACGAGGGGGCAGGAGATCCTATCAAA
>APFE031230641.1:0-16796 GCA_000404065.3 Pinus taeda
TGGAATCAAAGCTGCATATCAAAGGGCCAAAGAAGTCACTGAACCACACTATTTCATGAACCAAAGGAGGTCACATGGACCCATAACTTACCAGCAGAAACTGCAAGGGACATCCGAGACTTACTACGACCCCTATCAAGCCACTTTCATGCCTTCTTGGTGTCCCCCTGCTCATCCTTCCTGGTTCACACCTCCTCCTTGTTCCTTCACAGATCCACATTATGCCCAACCAACTGCTTATTCATTTCACTCTTATGCTCAGCCACAGCCTTAGTGGAATGCACCTCATCAGGGGTGGAGGACCCAGTACAACACTCCTCTCGCTCATTTTCCTCCACTGCCTGCTCAACCGCAACCATTGCCTCCTACTCCACCAAGGCAACCCCAAACGCCAACCCAACCACAACCCCATCCACATCCATCTCAAATATACACCCCCACTTAACTACCCATACCACCATTCTCAAAACCATACAATGGAGTAGCTCAAACCAATTGCAAAGCTAAGGCACACCATGCCCAAATGACTCCTCTTGAGCTCAATGATCTTCACCAAAGCTCAGGAAGAGTGTTGCAAAAAAGAGATTATATTGACAACATTGAAGGGAAAAAGGAAAAAGAAGATTCAAAAGAAAAGATCAAAGAACCATGGGCTGCACTTGATGAAGAGAAGAGATTATAATTGGAGATCAAGAAAGTTCCCTCATGGTTAGCATCAAATCCTCCATGTATTCAAGAAAAAGATCAGCAAAAAGAAGAAGATGAGAAAGTCATGGTAGAAGGTGACATGGAACATGATCCAGATCAGCAAAAGGACCAAGGATATCAGAGCTACATTGAGATATGGTTTCAGACAGTCACTAAGTTGCAGTGGTACTCTCTTCCTCAACTATGTTTGATCCCTTCAAAGTCAATTCATTTGGTCTTTGAAATATGGATAGCTATCAAAGCATGCATTTCGAGCATCCACATCATTTTGTCTCTAATCTCGATGTGCACATGGATCCATTGGAAGTATTCTTATACTTGAGAATGATTTTTTTTTTCAAGTAGGGTAGGGTAGAAAAAAGAAAGAAAAAAAAAGAAGAAAAAAAGGAAAAAATGAAAAAATGGAAATAAGAGGAAAAATCTAAGGTGAAAACCTCCTCGGAGGCGCCTTATATTGGCTCGTTGATTGAAAACCTCCATGAGGCGGTCAGTGGGTTGAAAAAAAAAAGAGAAAATAAAAAAAAAAGAATAAGATCCTTGGGTGAAAACCTCCCTCAGCTACATTCACCTACCACACGAGGATGATTTTCATCTACGGGCAGAGAGATAGGTGGAGTTGGAGGAGAGGCCTGCGAGCTGATGGGAGGCGTAGAGTGTAGGGGAGAGGTAATGATCATAGGTCAAGGTTTGAGGTAGTGGTGGGAGGCAGCGGTGACAGTGCTCGGGGAGGGAGGAAGGCATTGAAATTGACCACTTACATGAAGGCGACGGGGAGCATTATCACTAAGATTGTGAGTGAAGAAAAAGTGAGAGGAAGGGGGAGGGGAGCAACTAGGCCTGGAGCCACCCTGGTAGCATCTCATACGATGTCTCAGCTTAGGAATCGCTACACAGAAGTCATGAGAGTAGGAGAAATTGAGAGAGGACCTCAACAGAGGAATGTGGAGGCGAAAGTCAAACAGGGAAGGGTTACGCCGAGCACAGAATGAACTGTGTGAGTGATGGTAACCAAGGATGAAGCTAATGCAGCAGACTAGTGGGCAATGTTTTCTGACAGTGGTGTGGAGGTTGTGCACCTCTGCTTCTGGAAAACAACAAGAACCAACAGGCAAGAGTTGCCTCGACATAGAGCCTGGCAGAGCACCACAACTCCAAAACAAAACACCAGAGAGCGCAACTGAGGACGGGGACGAAGGGTATGGAGCATTCATGCTAAATTTGTTGGTGTCTCAGCCTCCCCACCGACATAAATGTCACGTAGGGTGACGGACCATAAACTTAGTGGTTCTGGAGTTGAGTACAGGCTTACTACAAGAAAACCAGTGGGCTTGCCACGCGCCCACCTGCTAGATTGTAACCCCAATCATTTCAATATCCATCCGCATCTGGTGTGAAGTTGTCCTGCTACACCAGTTGAGTGCATTCCTGAAGGAGATTTTTGTCATTGAGACTAGAGAGGGGCCCTACAAAGAGGGTCTGGACGTTCGTTACCCCTTTGTTGGCCAGAAGATCTGCCACTTTGTTGCCAGATCTTCCAGTGTGCTTCAGGTAAATGGCTCTATGCTCTAGTAAGTAGTCAGTGATGAGATCCAATCTTGCCATGAGCCTCCAACTATCGACTACTTTAGAGGGTGGGGAGCTTGAGAGGATCTTACTGATCACGTTGATGAGGATTTGGGACTCACCCTCAGTCTCGATAGGGAAAAAATTATGGAGCTGGGCTAGCTACATACCTTGCCAAAGACCCTCTAGTTCTGTATAGTTATTGGTATCCCATCCTATATAGCCATAGTAAACGAGCATAGAATCCCCTTTTTTATTGCGAAAAATTCCCCCAAAGCCTGCCTCCCCAGGGTTTCCTTTGGAGGCGCCACCAAAGTTAAGCTTTATGACACCATCTGGGGGGGAGACCCATTTAGCATTAGAATTTGTCTTCAGGACTTCTCGATCAATCGACTCGAGATGTAGATTGAGCTTGAACTGCCAGTTGTTCCAGACTTGTTGCTCTAGGGGCAGAGAAGGGAGGTCTTCCTGCTGCCATTTTGTAGCACTAAGGTTTCCTGGAGATTGCTGCAGTAATTTAACCAAAGGATTTCCGGAGGGGCTGACTGATTCTTGAAGATCCTCCTATTCCTCTCCTTCCAGATATGCCATAAGATGTGGCCTGGAATGTGCCTCCAAAGAGAGTTGAGGATGTTGCAACAATAGGGTGTCGCTGGTCAATTACGTATGATGGTATTTAAGTCCTTAGACTGTCGACCATCCCTTCTGCACTTGGAGTTAACACTTTCCCAGAAGAAGGTATCCAAAGGGAAGTCAGCATAAGATGTTGAATGGTCTCCTCTTGATTATTATAGTTGTGGCATCTGGAAGGCCCAGTGAAGCCTCTCTTCATTAAGTTATCCCATGTGAGGATTTTGTTGTGAAAGAGCAACCATAAAAACGAGGAGACCTTCGACCAAAGTTGCAGCGACCACAACTGTTTCTAGATGGGGTCAAGAGGGTCGAGAGTCTGGGTCATTAGTGCATAGGCTTCCTGAGTGGTGAACTTGCATTTGGGGGAGTGTCCCCAGCAAAGGACATCCTGCTTGTCTGTGTATCTGATTTTCCTGCTGATTAGTCTTGCTTCTAGTGCTGGATGAGCTTGACCTTGCTGGTTGTTCAAGCAGCCTGCAGCCATTTTCCAGTCCCTATACCCCTGAACTTGTTTTTCCTCCCAGAATTGGTGAACTGCGACATCCAAAGGAGCTATAAAATCAATTTGTAGATGTGGATTGATGGTTGAGAGGAGCCTGGGTTTTTGTTGCCATGAGTCTGTCCAGAACCTAGTTGTACAACCATTGTAGACCTCCTAGAAACTATGTTCCTGAATAAGCAGACTGTGTTGTTTGGCAATGTTCCAGATCAGTGAGCCTGCTTCCACATTAGACAGTCGAATGAGCTCCAAATGGGGTCTGTGGTTGGCATATTTGGCATTCCAGAGTCTTTCCCATGGGGTAAAGGGGGAGGATAGCCATTGCCACTAGATCTTAGCCCCCATGATAGCATTGTTGTGCTGAGGGTCGTGGAGTCCCAACCCTCCCACTGACTTTGGCTTGAAGATCGTGTTCCATTTGACCAAGGCCCATTTTTTGTTCTGTCTGGATGCTCCCCATAAGAAATTGCACTAAAGAGATCTGATCTGCTTAAGGACCCATTTCGGGGCCGCTAGGACCGAGAAGAGATAAGGGGGCATGGTTTGAAGGACAGTCTTGACCAGAATAAGTCTGCTAGGGAGGTTGAAGGGGTGAAAAGTCCAGGAGGAAAATTTAGCTTCGCGTTTGTCTAAGAGAGATCTCCAAGATGAGTTCTTAAGTGCTGAGACAATCAAGGGTGCTCCAAGGTACTTGGTAGGGAGCTTGGCAATGGAGAAACCGAGGATTCTAGCAATGCGATGCTGAATGAGCAAGGTAGTGTTAAAGAAGAAGATTTGCAACTTGGAGGCATTGACAGTCATTCCTAAAGCTTAGACAAACAAATCAAGCAAGCTCTTGAAGGTGGAGGCTTCTTGGGCAGAGGGATGACCAAACATCATAGTGTCATCCACAAATTGCTGGTGGGTGTGAGCCGGGGTTTCATGAACGGAAATGCCAAAGAGTTGATGCGAATGTAGGGCATGAATGATCAAACAACCCAACCCCTCTTCCATGAGAACAAAGGGAAAAGTGGAAAGGGGGTCGCCCTGACGAATGCCATGAGAGGGGTAGAAGCGATGAGAAGGGATACCATTAACCAGGATGGGGACAAATTAAGAGGAGACCAGGCTCATGGCCCATCTTATCCAAGGAGAGTTGAAACCAAAAGCTCCTAGCATCTGTTGAATGAAATTCTAGTTAAGTTTGTCAAAAGTTTTTGATAAATTAATCTTAAGGAGCGTACCTAGATTTTTAGTTTGCTTAAGAGAATGCATGATCGCATGAGTGAGAATGATGGCATCAAGGATTTGTCGCCCCTCACATAACTAGTTTGCTCAGGAGAAATGAGAAAAGGAAGCAGTGGCTTTAACCTGTTGGCAATAACTTTGGAGATAATCTTGTATATGACATTGTAGAGGGCGATGGGGTGAAATTTGTCAGGTTTGGCTACTTGTTCCTCCTTGGGAATCAGGGTTATGAAAGTGGCATTAAGAGATGGGAGAATCCAATGCATCGATCTAGACTCCTCCACTAATTGCCAGATATCATCTTTGATCAAATCCCAGAAATGATGGAAGAAGTTCGATGTGAAGCCATCGGGACCTGGAGCTTTACATTCCTTGTTTTGGAGGACAGCTTGTTCAACTTCCATAAGAGTGACAGGGCAAAGAAGAAGTTGATTGTGCTCCTCCGTGATTAGCTTTGGTATGTGTTGCAGGATTTTGTTAATTGTTGGTCGCATGTCTAGCTGGTCTTCCTACACCACCGATTTGAGATGAGAGACCAATTCAGCTTCTATGGATTGATGCTACTCGAGTCTTTATCCTGTTGAGCTAAGGAGAAAGTTGATATTATTACACATCTTGCATTGAATGGTAGAACGGTGGAAAAATTTAGTGTTCCGTTCCCCTTCTTTTAACCATCTGACCTGGGATTTTTGTTTCCAGAGAATCTCTTCTTGCTACCTTCTTTCCTCCAACTGATTGAGGATGTTTTTCTCTTTTGGGTCAGAAGCTTCATTGTGTCCTTGTTGGATGATGCGAAGCTGTAGCTCCACCATTTCTTGTTGCAGGAGCCTTAGTTGTTGGAAGATGTTGCCAAAGGTGGAATGGTTCCAAATTTTAATGGGGGCTTTGAGATCTTTGAGGTGCTTCTGGAACTGGAACATCTTGGAACTAGGGGGAGGAATGAAAGATCTCCATGTGGTGTGAACCATTTCCTTGAAGCTTGGGTGGGTGAGCCAGAAACTCTCAAATCAAAAGGGTCTTTTGATGCGGTCCCCTAGTCTAGACCATTGCAGAGAGATAGGCTAGTGGTCTGACCCTAAAAAAGGCAGGAGCGTGGCTTGGAAATCGCCTCCAATAAAGAAGAGTAGGAACAGTCTAAGTAGGAAGGAAGTAGGGGTGACGCTAAAATCACTCCTTTCAGGCTGTTAAAGTGCTAAAGGGAGACAACATCTAGACCAAGGAAGGATAAAAAATCAGACAGGTAGTCACATCCAAATCGACTGATCCTCACTAAAGGGGACTTAGATGAGATTGGGGATAAGGTATGAGATACCACAATGAAACCGTGGCAACAGTTCAAATAAGAGTATATGCAGACATTGGGTAGTATCCTGAAGGATATGCACGACTTGTAGATTTAGACAAGGAGAATTCAAGCGAGCGTTGGTGATCTAGAATTTCCACAGAATAAAGAATTAAAGTTATTACAGACTCACGTGCATGGATGTGCCTATGTTAATTTATGCAATGGATCAATAAGATTACTAGAATACATAGACATTGAGGTAGTTAGATAAAACATAATAGTCAAACATGTAATACAACAAGTTTAATAAGGAGTTCACCCGATGCTCCTGGGCTATGTCTCCTGGTCTAGCTTTCAGTGGTGACCTCTCTATTATGTTTTCAAAGCAGAGTTTATTCACAACAGTGAGCTCAATTTCAGTCTCACTCAACAGATATGAATCACTAGGATTGGAGTATAAAGATACTCATTACTAGTACTTGACCTCTACTGGTCACAGTAGTATGAGCCCAATATGAAACTCATACATGGTAGGCCTATGCCAAGGAGCTCACTTGAACCTCTCAAGCTTTCTCTGGAGTGCATAGACTCTCTGACTCTCTCTAGCTCTATCTGGCTCGAAGCTACCTCTAGCTCAGCTCAACTTCTTCTCTTTTTTCTTTGCTCTTAGCTTTTTGCATCTAATTAACTCCTCTCTTTGTTGTCTCTATGTATTCTTTGCTTCTGTCACTTCATGGCTTGAAATCCAGTCTGCTTTCTGTAAATTTGTCTCTGCTTCCCAGCGTTCTGGTTTTGCTACCTCTATCCATTTCAACTCCATTGTTCTGTGTCATCATCACTGTGTAGCACTTCAGAAGGAGGTGGCCACTTGTTTCCTAATGAACTGAGTGTGTAAGATTCCTTGAATCGTTTTTGAATGGCCATTATTTCCATTTCCTTCAAGATCACCCGTGAAACACGAATATTTTGCCAACTCATCATCCATGTCAGACTTCAAATCCCATGTAATCTTGATCTATAACCTTATCAAACATGATCATTTATCGAGACGTGCCTCTGCCATTGATTTGGGCCCCCGAGATCCTACGGTCATCGTTCATATCAGGCGAGTAAGTAGCGTGACATTTACCTATCCGATGTGAGTGGTTTTCTCTCTCTTCCACTAGACGCATGTCACTCAATGTCTGGAATCGAGTGAGAATCGGTAAAAACTACTTATGGCCTCAAAGCCTTCGATATATTGCGTGTTTTGTGGAATCCACAGAACCAAATTAATTACCTTTCCACATTTCATAGCTATTTTGGGTCCAGGCATTTCAGGTCTTTCCTTCATTGAGGGGAATGCCCTGTGATATGGGACTAGCACTTTTAGCACTAGAGCTAATCACGTATTAGAATCCACCGCCGTTTCCTGAATTAGCCTCTGGGCTTGCCAATTTGTGCCAGCACACGTTACCATGGGCCAATAGTCTGCACACTCGAGCGAGGGTCCCTGTTGCTCTACGCTGATCACAATTATAACTGTCACAAGGATTCCTTCTGATAGCTTGATATTTCTAAGACTTGAATATTTTTGGCATAATTTGAAAGAGTTTATGAAAACTTAGAGAGTGTTTAGGATCCAATTTAGATCACGACCTTCCCACTGAAAAAGCTTTTGGACAACCAAAAGTTTATTTTCAAGCGTCAATCAAGTGACTGTATAGATTCCTTACTTGCCCAATTTCTATCCATTTCACGCTTCTTGGTTTTGAACATTTGAGTCTAATCCTGAGGTATTCAGCATCCCCTCTGGGTGTAGTTCTCACCTTCCTGTCTAGAACTGTATCTTCCTACAACTAATTAAGATATTTAGGCAACAGATCATCAATAGAAGGAAATCGACTCTCCTCTTTGGGATGTTCAATTAATGAAGGTTCAAACAGTCTCAAGTTGTCTGCATTAACAAAAGATTAGATGTGCATGTAAGCTGGTAAACTAAGGTGAAAAGAATTCTCACCAATTTTCTCAAGTATCTTGAAAGTTTCATACCTTATTGGCTTTAGCTTCTTACCTGCACCTTGCATTTTGTCTTCGCTGATATACAACCAAAATTGATCACCAACTTGGAAACTCTGCTCCATCTGATCCTTGTCATCCCTTGCCTTGTACATGGCTTGGCTCTTTTTGAGTTGTTCCTATACTACCTTCAATGAACTTGGCTGCCTTGTCCAAATCACTATGTCCGTCAACCGCTATGTCTTTACCAAAGACAAAATCCAAGGAAGACCTTGGTGTGAAACCAAAATAGGTCTAAAAAGGAGATCTCTCTGTAGAACAATGTTTAGCTCAGTTGTAAGCATGTTGCACATAACATAAATGTTCATCGCAAATCCTGGGATGCTTGCTGCAATAGCCTCTGAGCAACAGGATCATTGTCCTGTTGGCCACTTCTATTTGGTCATCTATTTGCCAATGAAAAGTTGTGCTCTTCTTCAGCTTGGTGTCCATCAATTCCCACAAACTTGACCAAAATTTCCCATCAAATCGGGTATCTCAATCGGATATAATGGAATCAGTAATCCAAAATGAAACCATACATACTGGAAGAACAACTTGGCAATTTGTTCAGCTATAATCTATTCATTACAAGGTATCAAAATACACATTTTGTTGAACCTATCCACAATAACATATAAATGGTCATAACCTTTCCGAGATTTAGGTAGTCCTCCAGCAAATTGCATGGAAACACTTTCCCAAGGACAAGAAGGAACTGGTAGTGGGGTGTACAAACCTAGTTTCCAATTGCTGGGTTTGCTTTTAGCACACATGGTACACCCTCTTACATATCTAGAAACTGTCTTATTCATTTTTGGCCAATAACAAAATCTTTGCATCTATGCAACTGTTTTACTTACACCAAAGTGACCTAATATTAGAGAAGTGTGTGCCTCTCGAATTATCTTTACTCTTTCAGTTTGTGGAATGCATAGCTTCCCAATATGATACAAGAGTTGGTCCTTAACATGATAATCCAATTCTTCTACTTGTTTGCCATGACTTAAAGTTACATATACATCTTTAAAATCAATATCTTGAGCACATTGTTCAATGTAGCTTTCATGCAATACTGAATTATGCTTAAGTATAGTGGATGCATTTATGATTGGTCTAGACAACATATCTGCAACTTTATTGTGTATGCCCTTTTTATACCTAATGACTAAATGAAACTGTTGTAGAAAACCCATCCATCTATAATGTCTTGATTGTTGCAACTTAGTTTGGGAGTGTAAATATTGAAGTGCTTGATGATTAGTATGTATAATTGTCTCTTTTCCCATTAAATAATGTTTCCATTTTTTCACAATTTGTACTAATGCATACAATTCTTTATCATATGTGGGATAGTTAACTACTGCATAATTAAATTTCTCAAAATGATAACATATGGGTTTACCATGCTGCATCAACACTGCTCCCGTGGCATAGTCATTGGCATCTATTTCAATCTCAAATGGTCTTTGAAGATCGAGCAGTGCTAGTACTGGTGTTGTACTAATCTTTTCTTACAAGGTTCCGAAGGCTTTCTGCTATTTGCTTCCCCACTAAAACACCTTGTTCAATCCTATTAAAGCACGTAAGGGAGTTGCAATTAAGGAAAAGTTATAAATATACTTTCTCCAATACTGTGTTGCTCCTAAGAAGCTTCTAACATCTATAGTAGATTTGGGCTACGGCCAGTTTACAATGACTGCAACCTTAGAGGGATATATTTTCAATTCACCACCCCCTACAATATGACCCAAATAATTCAAAGATGTTTTGCTAAATTCACATTTTGCGAGCTTAACATAAAGGTTTTCTCTTTTCAAAACATCTAGAGTCTTCTTAACATGCTTTAAATGTTCTTCCCATCTTTTACTGAATATAAGAATTTCATCCAAATATACAATGACAAAATCATCAAGAAAAGGATTGAGTACATCATTCATTACTCTCATGAAAGTAGCAAGAGCATTAGTTAAGCCAAAAGGCATAATCAACCACTTATACAATCCCTGCTTTGTTTTGAAAGAAGTCTTCCATGCATCTTGCTCTGCTACTCTAACCTGATGATAGCCACTATGCGAGGAAGGGAATAACAATTTTTTATCGTTATCTTATTCAGTGCTTGGTAATCAATGCACATTCTCCACGAGCCATCTTTCTTTCTCACCAAAAGAATTGGAAACCCACATGGTGATGTGTTAGGTATGATGAACACCTACTTGAGCAGCTCCTGTACCTGCTTCTTGATTTTTGCATTCTGTAAAGCGGACAACCTGTAGATTCGAATGTTAGGCAATGGAGCATCTTGTTGTAAATTAATATCATTTACTACTTCCTTTTTGGGTGGCAGACCTTGACGTTCTTGAAACAATATATCATATTTTGAAACAAATTCTTCTTACTCAGCTTGGTGTTTAGCATCACATCCCTCAAACACATTGGTTTTATCACTTATCTTTTCCTTTACAACCATCAATAAAAATTGTTTTCTTGAATTTACAATTTGTTTCATCTGCCCTGAGTTTATGAGAGTATAATTATTTTTGAGTTCATGAGCTCTTATAATATATTTGATTCCATCTCTAACAAGTTGATACTTGTTCTTATCTCTATAGGAAATAGCTTTTCTATCATACAAGTAAAGACTTCCTATTAAAACAATTCCACATATATCCAAATGAACTATATCTAACTCAACCTCATCTACAAATGCCAACCCAAAAGAAAACCTAAGTTTACATTGTCTAGTCACTTGTTGTTGTGCTTTATCACATAACCAACCTAATGGATATGGCTTCTCGTGAGGTGTGGTTATTAATCCCAACTTCTTTACAATTGCTTCAAAAATTAAATTTACTTGTGATCCACTATAAAGAAAAGTATGAACCTTTTGTTGCTTGAAAACAAATCGAATATGAAAAAGCTCATGCCTTTTCCTCTTATTTTCTTCATTATCAACAGATTGTACAGAATTACTAGCAGATGCTTCAAAATTTTTACCTTTTATACCTATGGCTATGATTGTTGTTTCATCTCCTGAGTCTAACCCCAAATCCTTTTGAATAGCTACAACAGTCTTCTTCTTCTTGCCCTCGAACTTATTGGGTTTTAGCTCTAGATGAATGATCCAACAGTGTTCATCATCATGCCCATCCTTCTTATAATGAGTGGATGAAAAATTGGTCTTTTGTACAGTATTGGCCTTCCTCTCTTTCCATTTATGTTTTCTTTTCTCCTTATTCTTACTTGCAGTGGGTTTGGATGATCCCCCAACTTATAGGTTCCCATTCTTACCTCTAGCATCTAGATGCGTAGACTAGATGGATACCTCATCTATGCTAGTGCGATTAAACATCAGGACAGTGTGCCTCATGTAGCTGTGTAGACCACGTATATACTTCAACAAAGTTTCAGATGAGTATAAAGAAATTCCTAGAATCAAAGCTACTTTCCTAGATTCTCGGGTGTAACCTTGTACACTTTTCCCTTTCAATTGGTGAAGAGTCTGCCAGCTCATCATGGCTTGCTGCATATAAGCTAGTGGATAGAATTGCTTTTTAATTGTAGAAACAAATTCACTCTAGATAGAAAGAATCTTACCATGTTTCTTCATGTCAGCTTATGTCCTTCCTTCCCACCATACCAAGGTAGTGACCCCAAGGCATAGGCTGGCCAGCTAAATCTTACTCTTGTTTGAATCAATGCTCTACAATCTACAATAAACATCGATCTATCTGATCCCATTATCCAACTTCTTTGCATTCAAATCTCCATCATATATCAGAAAATCAAACTTAACATCTAATTTAATCAAATATGCTTTCTTTTTATTTTTAGGGCTATTAGGAGGTGTGGGAAGTTTTTCTTGTTTCCATTTGCCTTTAGAGTGGACATGGAGGAGAAATTCTTCTTCTCCTTTATCTTGTCTGGAGTTTGATGAATCTTCAGCTTTACGTCTCTTATATTCTCCATACATTTCTTCCACCATGGCTTTCATGGTAGGGAAACCATCCATGAACTGCGAGTCTAATTCCAAGGGGTTTTCTTCTGACATTTTCCTCTTGCAGTGGACTCTTCCAATTTCAGGGTTAGCTTCAACCAACTCGCCTTCTACTAGTTTAAGCTATGATCTAGTTAGCATTCAACAAAAAAATCCAGCACAAGCTTGTCTAACCTTAGTACCCTAGAGGTCTGATTCCACTTGATCTGGAATTTATCCAGGACAAAGAATTAAAGGTATTACAGACTCATGTGCATTGATGTGCCTATGTTACTTTATGCGATGGATCAATAACATTGCTATAATACATAGACACTAGGCGAGTTAGAGAAAACATAACAGTCAAACATGTAATACAAGAAGTTTAATAAGAAGTTCACCCAATGCTCATGGGCTACATCTCCTGGTCCAGCTTTCAGTGGTGGCCTCTCTATTATGTTTTCAAAGTAGAGTTTTTGTACAACAGTGAACTAAATTTGAGTCTCACTCAACAGATATGAATGAGTAGGATTGGAGTACATAGACTCCCCTTACTAGTACTTGACCTATGCTGGTCACAGTAGTATGAGCCCAATCTGAAACTCATACATGATAGACCTATGCGGAGGAGCTCTCTTGAGCCTCTCAAGCTTTCTCTGGAGTGCATAGACTCTTTGACTCTCTCTGGCTTTGTATGGCTTGACGCTGCCTTCAGGTCAACTCGACTTCTTCTCTCTGTTCTCTGATCTTAGCTTTCTACGTCTAACTAACTCCTCTCTATGTTGTCTCTATGTGTTCTCTGATTTTGTTAGTCATGGCTTTAAAGCCAGTCTGCTTTCTATTGGTTCGAAACCGCTTCCTGGTGTTGTGGTTTTCTTACCTCTGTCCATTCGAACTCCCCTATTCTGCATCATCATCGCTGTGTAACACGTCACAGGGAGGTGGCCACCTGTTTCCTAATGAACTGAGTGTGTTAGATTCCTTGAATCACTTTTGAATGGCCATTATTTCCACCTGCTTCAGGATCACCTGCGAAACACGAATCATTTTCCAACTAATTGTGCATGTCGGACTTCAAATTCCATGTAATCTTTCTTTATAAGCTTGTCAAATGTAGTCATTTATTGAGACGTGCCTTCATCGTTAATTCGGGCCCCCAGATCCTATGGTCATCATTCATATCGGGTAGGTAAGTAGCATGATGTTTACCCATCCGATGTGAGCAGTTTTCTCTCTCTTCCACCAAATTTGTGTCACTCAATGTGTGGCATCAGGTGCGACTTGGTCAAAATTGCTTACACCTTGAGGCATTCTGATATCTTGCCAGTTTTGTGGAATGCACGGAACCAAAGTAATTACTTTTCCGTATTTCATAGCTATTTCAGGTTCAGGCAGTTCAAGGCTTTCCTTCACTTAGGGGGATTCCCTGCAATACATGATTAGCACTTTAGCACTAATTGCATATCAGAAACCACCCCTATTTCTTGAATTAGCCTCTGGTTTTTCCAATTTGCGTCAGCACGCTTTACCATGGGCCAATGGTTTGCGCGCTCGACCGAGGGTCCTCGTTGCTCCATGTTCATCACAATTGCAATTGTCACGAGGATTCCTTCTGATAGCTTGATCTTTCTAAGACTTGAATCCTTTTGGCATAATTTGAAAGAGTTTATGAAAACTTAGAGAGTGTTTAGGATCCAATTCGGATCAGTTGGACAAGTGAGCCTCCAACAAGTTAGTGTGAACGTCATGGAACCATAATTTACTCTGGACCTCAAAGTCATTTCCTTTCCAGAAGGAACATTGCATGCAGAGTCCAAGGAAGACAATGCCTAGCTTGAAAAGATCAAATTACTGGGTATGAATTTAGCCGCCCTGCGATTTCAGACCCTCCACATGCTTCATCAGTGGGTCTTATATGAGCTTCAAATCAAAGAACAACATGCACTATCAATGATCAGTGAATTTAAGATGAACAATTAACATATATTTGTCGAGAAGGTTCAGGCTCCTAAGGAAGAAAAAGAGCTCTCAATGTGAAGCCAGAGCATAGGAGCCACATGTCACAAGTGTGTAATTTAGTACTAGAGCTACACATTCCAAAGGATGTGGGCGCGTTAGCAATAATCCAAAAATTGGATGTTGCAGTATGACAATCCAAAGAAGAGGTAGGCCAAGTTACTTTTGATTTTGAGATAAATATCTTAGACCTAAAATTGAAAATGCAGCCAACCACTCTTCCAGAGGTTAGGGAGTAGCGCAGTGCAACCATCAAGGAACATATGACTACCCTGGATAATGCAATAATAAGATACAATTCTATCGTTGAGAATGCAAATGGAGTGATGGACCACTTTATAGGAGGACTCTAACTTGTAGTGATTGGGTATAGAGGCTAGAGAGGCATAGAACAAATTTGATGAGATCAGGGTGACTTCGCACGGTTTGGTGCCAATCCAGTGCTTCAAATGCTAATAGGAAATGAAGGTACTATAGGAACATGTTGAGGGTTTGTAGCACAAGCAACATGTTTTGATGGCTTGACTTCAGCCATGGATAGAGGAAGCAATCTAGGTTAATCTAGCTATCCAAGAGAAGCTAAAAACTTTCTAGCAGGCACAGAGGACTATGCGCATTGCGATGGAGGGGCCAACTAAAGAGAAGCTAGTTCAAAAAGTGTAATAAGTTGTCATGCAGAGCATAACAAAACTTAAATTCTTGAAGATTGAGTTTAATAATATCTGCCACAAAGTGGAGAAGCCAGTTGAGTGACTTGAGGGTGAGTCACCATATTTGTGTTGGGGCCCTGTTGGGATAGGGTCCCTAGCTAAATTTTTGATATTTATGTCAATTTTTGTAATAAGTTTTGTTAATGAATGTAAAGACTTCATTAAACATGGAAGCAGAGCACGAAGTTAAGTGTCAAAGGGGCTTTAACCCCTTGTATGGGTAGGTGATAGGTTAATTTTGAGACTCAACCATGGTTCGTCGGCCATGGTATTATAATGAAAAGGCTATATATAGTTGAGCCATAGTGAGTCTAAGTATGACATTTTTTGATAGAGAATCATTATAAGGGAAATGTGTTAAGGCAAGAAAAGTCTATTTCTTGTACTTAGGTGAAAGCATAAGGCTCCTATAGCTGAGTGCACGGAGACCTTGGTAAGTCAGTAGCTGAGTGCACGTGCCCTTGCAGGTGAGGGCATAGGGCAGAAAGAGTCTGTAACTAAATTATAAATCTAATAAAGGTTGCTTTGGATTGAATCTATTACATTTGTGCCTTGTTTCTTATTTTTGTTTAAGTTTATTCATCTTTGCTCAATGATATGTTTTCTATGAATTAAATTTTACTCTCTGCGTGAAACTGTGGGACCTATAATATTTATGCATGATAAAATTAATTAACTACCTTCACGAAGTATTAGAGAGATATTTTGTAACTAACTCTTCGAAAACGGGTAGATTTGCGTGAAGGCAGATTTATGGATATGATTTATTGCCTGATAGGAGTGAATCTATACCTTTTAAGAAAGTTAAGTACGATCGTGTGACTTCGTGAATATCTGAATGTCATTTCGATAAATTTGCAGTCGTTAATAGTCATAATGAATATATTTGAGCGAAGGAAGATCTTAGTTATATATCCTCGAGAAGAGCATCACACAGACCTCTGGATGCAGAAACTTAGTTCTAGCATCCCCCAATACTGCTATGGTTGATAGTGCAACATGCGCTATGCGGGTTATTTTTGAAAGTGCCAGCTATTAGGGTTTTCATAGTTGGCATGAATAAATTTGAACCTTGGTAACACCCCTTTAAGCCAACACCCTTACCAAAATTAACTATCATGCAACTTTCCCGACAAAACCCAATTTCGAGCCATCGATTTGCATCATTCAATAACAATCGTCAAATCAGTGGAAAGGCAAGGATCACTAGATGGGGTAATGTAGCGCATGTCAATTGGTGTAGGGGTGAGTGGGGTGTGACAGGGATGTCATGTCTGCAAGAGCCTACTCATGGAAATATATTTTAAATATAAAAAATACATATATACCTTGAATGGCCTATGAGCCCAACTGCCAAGTGGGAAAATAATGAGTTTTCGCATGGCATTTAAATGAGGTGGAAGAGTGAGTGGGCCTATCATTGAGAGGACATATCTTTCAATTCAAAGGTTAGATTGAGGTGAAATTTTATATCACTGGATTTGTCTCAATGAGGCGAATGCAATGGTGATGGTCGTTGTAAGTCTTGAGAAGTATGGAAAAGTTAAAAAAAAATATACCCCATTCTTACAATGTTATAGTGAAGATTGTTGGCACAATGACCACGGTTTACTTAGGTTATGTGGTAAGGAGTGTTGTTACAGAGTCGTATCAGAGCATCCAAGTTCAACACTAGGATCAAATGCGCTAATCATAAGCAGGAATTTACAACCCATCTTTGGACTATATTGTGAGCAAATAACAGTAAAAACTCCCTACGGGAGAGGGATTCATAGTGATGTTTAGAAAATTAATAAAAAAATTCTTAGGTGCTAAAATTTGGTTCTAAATCATTATGATGTGCATTATTCATGCATTTACATTGTGTTATAGATATGTGGCATGGTTGATTATATGATTTCTTTGGCACATCACCACTGTTGATCGTATGGTGATCCTTTGGATGTCTGGTATAATATGTATGTGAGTATTAATGTGATGCAAGGAACCTTCAAAAACCTCCCTGTGTTGTTAAAATGTTGTATTGATGCCCATGATAGCTAATTGAGACGTGTACATGTGAATTCTAGGACAAAGTTGTGATTTTTTTGTGCTACATGGCATGGTTACTATTATTGAGTGTGTGTGTGTGTGTATATATAT